>JAXQQM020092427.1:0-10298 GCA_034641835.2 Pinus albicaulis
CTATCCCGAGTCCCTTTGTATCCCGCTATAGTCCTCCATCCTTCATTGCTTGGTCCCTCTCTCGTGTCACACATTATGGCCTTTCTCCTACTATCCCCTATTGTTACACTAAAAAATGTCACCTTGACATTCTGCTGACTGTATGAGCTCATTAAACACTCATACATGCCTCCTTTGCAAGTCTTACAACCTTTGTTCCTCATTCCAAGCCCTAAAAATGGAGGAAAAACCCTTAAAACTCAAAAAAGCCTTGGGTACGCAGTTAATATGAGACTTACCTGCGTTCCTAGCTAGGGTACGCAGGTAATGTGAAGAGGAACTGCGTTCTAGAACGCAATTTTCCAGTGTTATGCCTGCGGACTTCCTGTAAAGTCAAAAAAGCGCGAAATCAAAGTGAAAAAGTTGATTTTTGGTCAATTCTGGAAGGTTCTAGATGAGATTTTTGGGGATGAGTACGCTTTAGTAAGGTGCATGTATCCCACACCTTAAGGAACTAATCCCTTGATGTGAGGAGCCTATCCCTTTGAAGGAGGGTTCTATCCCTTTAAAGGTGGAATCCTAACCTCCTCATCTGCTCTATAAAAGGAGGCATTGGGTAGCCTCAAGGGGTTAAGTTAAACTATTGGAGGATTGAGGAGTTGAAGCTTTAGAATAATTGAGCTGAAGTGCTATTGAGATTTAGACTTCTTTCTGTTGAGCTTTTGAGAGGAAAGATCACATACCTCTTTGTGCTTCTGGAGGAAGAGTGCAAGACTTATCAAAGTAGAGGAGATTCCTGCTTCGGACCCCGGGAAGGCCTTTCGAACATCAAGGCTAAGGTTGTAAGGTTCTTTTGTATATTTTAAGATTAATACAATCAAGTTCTGTTTTTCTCAATAAATTGTCGTTCGATTGTTTATTTCAATAAGTTGTCGTTTGATCATTTATTTCATAGATTCCTTGATCACTATGATAGGTATGTTTTATAATTATTTGTTATACAGGTGCTATTGATATTTTCTTGTTTGTGATTGCAGATCGACGAAAGATGATACTTTCTTGCGACAAAAGAGCTCTTGTTGCGACGAAGGATTATTGATGTGACGGAAGCACTACGACCGCAAATAAGCATTTGGATCTAAGGTAGGATCGACACCTTCATAACATTTATTTGTAAAACGAATATACTTAGAGAAAGACAAACTTAGTTGTTCGTTTGTTGCTATATTGTCTTCTGACACTAGGGAGATCGGTCTTGTCCGCAAGAACGATTTATCCGGCCAACAAATTGGCGACTCCAGGGATAAAATCTGGACACCCCGACAGAAACACAGCAAAAACGTGCAAAATATATATATGTAATCATATCTGTGTTGAGAGTAGGCATTCCCATACTTTCAGATCAAACTAACTAGAAACTAATCTACGCGTTACGTATACGGGAATGATTTTAATATTACATCAATAGTGTAGACACGGCATGGTATGACCATGTGTAATGAATAGTCTCTTTATATAATAATAAAACTCCTCACGGCACAGATGGTGGAAACTAGATCCAGGGTCTTGATTTCCGCATCTGGAACTAGTACGATTCTATCCATGTGAATAAATGTGTTGAAGTCGAACATGGTAGAAACCACTTGATTACCAGTCAATGATGTGAACTGTTAACAAGTGTGAGAGAAACCACCAGTAATGTCAATGGCTCTCAAAGTACTCAGTACAATCCATGAAATGTGAATGAATGAGATGAAGTCGAACATGTCACGGAATCATTCGATCGAAGGTCAATGATGCAACCTGTCGTCGAAGGCGAGAAACCTGCCATTGAGGCATGCAGATTTCAAGGTACTGACGATTTCTGGATCAACTTCCTAGATAATGAGCTGTCGTCGATAGAAAGTGATCCGTCGTAGGCAAGCCCACAACACGAAATCATAGATCAAGTTTTTAAAATATATTGGCAAGGACTGACTCAGGGATGGTCAAAATGGATGACAGATATTTTGCAGATGAATGGTTTATTTGAACTATCCTCTTGAACACATAACGACACTGCAGATGGTTTGGTGACAATTGACCCAAAGCTAATACCCAAAAACCGGCTGAAGACTTTCAATGTGGTTTGATTAACTGTTAGGCAAAGGATTTCCCAACCCAAGTGATTGAAAGTGTCGTGTTCAAGAGTGGTTAACTGGATTTTCCGAATAATCAAAATACAACAAACAAGTCCATTTTTCTCTCTTTTCCCCCGCCATTTCTGGCAAGTACCTCTTTATTTTTGACAAGCTTGAGGAGGATAACATTTGCTTGTTTATAAGCTCATCCTTCAGATGAGTCCAACTTAGTTTAAGATTCGAACCCTAAGAAGGAGTGGTTCGTTCTTGTTTAAAATTGAACAGGTCCTTTACTGTTAAGTTTTAACGAGTCCAGTATAGGAGAAACTCGGTGTTTTTCAATTTTAGGGAGTCAGAAGAAAAAACTTAAGAAAACTCCATGGGTGTAATTTTTCGTAAATTTAGTCTCTCGAGCCCGAAAAAGGATAAAATAATGCGGAAGAGAACTCTATTGACCGTAATTAGTCAACGTATACCTTTTTCGTAAATAGTCCATTTCAGTCCGTAAAAGGGGTAAACTTATACTGAAGGGACGATCATTCATTTACTTTAACGAGTTCGAATAATCAAGTACTCGGCAATCTTTTCATATTTAGAGAGTCTGAAAAGGGCTTAAAAGAGAACTCCAAATTTCACTTTTTCGGTAAGTTTTAACGAGTTCGAAAAAGGGATAAAAATGTACTCATGGTTTTCACTTTTTCGTAAGTTTTAACGAGTTCGAAAAAGGGATAAAAATGTACTCCTGTGGCTGACTTTCAATTTAATTAACGAGCAGGAAAAGACAGAAAGAACTCGGCATTTTCATGTGTTTTACGAGAATGAAATATAGCAAAATAATCTCGGGATTTTCATGAGTTTAACGAGTCTTGAAAATAACCGAAATTGACTCAAGATAGGTTTCATTTTTACAAAAGCTTGAAACAGAGAAAAACTATGCTTCAGAGTGGTTTCATTTTTACACAAGCTTGAAACAGAAAGAAAACTGTGCTTGATGCCCCCTAAGCGTAAATGCTAGAGTACATGGCCCCCCCAGCTTCATTTCATTCAAATAATTACACTGCTGGTAATTAATAGCTGGATGGAATGAAGGTTCATTTACGAGATCATATGAAAAACCCGACCTAAAAACTAACCTAAATATATGACTTAACATTTACGAGGTCTATTCAAAGACTCGACTCAATTAGGGGAGGATTTGTTTCATTTTTTAACGAGCTCGACACAGGAAAAGAACTATGCTCATGGCAACGTGTTTCATTTTTTAACGAGGTTGACACAGTAAAAGGAACTATCCTCAGAAACTACTTATTTCTAATCTACCTACATAACCTACTGATTCATTTTTTGATGAGGTTGACACGGAAAAGAACTGTCCTCATACCTGATTCATGTTTTAACGAGGTTGACTCAGTAACAGGAACTATCCTCTGACCAACTGATTCATTTTTTAATGAGGTTGACACAGGAAAAGAACTGTCCTCAGACTCACTGATTCATTTTTTAACGAGGTTGACACAGTACAAGGAACTATCCTCTGACCAACTGATTCATTTTTTAACGAGGTTGACACAGGAAAAGAACCGTCCTCAGAAACTATTTATTCTAATGTACCAATCTACTCTCTACAATCTACCTACTGATTCATTTTTTAATGAGTTTGACATAGGGAAAGAACTGTCCTCATTGCCGACTGATTCATTTTTTAATGAGGTTGACACAGTAAAAGGAACTGTCCTCGAACATGTTTCAATTTTTTTTAAAAGAGGTTGACCGATACTTGAGGAACTTTCCTCGAGACTCATAGATTCATTTTTTAATGAGGTTGACACGATGAGAACTTTCCTCGCCATCCGCGATTCATTTTTTATGAGGTTGGAAACGATAACGAGAACTATCCTCAAAGACATTGATTCATTTTTTAACGAGGTTGACACAGTAAAAGGAACTCTCCTCACACGACATTGATCATGGCTTCCAACTGGAAGAAACACATGTCAATGGACACACCTCGATCATGGCTTCCAATAGGTCTTCATCAGATGGAAGAACAATTCCTTGGAAGGAATACATGTCAAGGGACTCAAAAGGGATAAGAACATCGCGTTCAAATAATCCCATAGAGTTTTCCATGTCAATTACCGGATCTAAGTCAAAGGAAGACGAGCAAACAGTGAGAGGCTCGCTTACATCGGTAACTGAAAACATGGGACTAGTTGCCACATAATTAACCCGTGGCGGGGTAGATACCACTTTAGAATCAGGAACATTTAGGGGTGTCATATTATTGGTAGTCGAATCAAGACTAGGGAACGAAAGCTGGTCTACAGTCACAATATTTCCATTGTGAGGGAAAGACATCACGCGAAAGAGTGTCGATACGATAGCTTTCATTGCATAGACATAGTCTCGCCCAAGGAGTAAATTGAAATCCAAGGGACCTCGAACTACCATAAGATCAATACAGACAGTTTTACCTTCCAAAGTAATAGAGAACTTAGGAAGGATCCCTAAAGGTTCACTAATGGTTCTGTTAAAAGCCTTCAGATTCTGCGTAATAGGCACAAGCTGAGGGGAACCCAAAGCTTTCCAAGCAGTTGAGGATAAAATACTAACAGAAGCACCTTCATCTACCTGTGTGCGGTGTATATCCCTACGACCAGCCTTCACAATGATTTGGAAAGGGATGGAGGAAGGAAGACGAGGTTCTATCAGTCTATTCCAATCAAAGGAAAAGACCTCAGTACTTGGAGGGGGTTCTGTAGGAACAGGTGAAATGCCCCCCGGCGTAGAAGAATCTGATGTAACAAGAAGAACCTGAGCAGTATGAAGTTCACTCTCTACAGGGAGAATGGGATCGACCAAATGTGAAATTGAATCGACCACTTGATCAACTAATGGATCATCAACCTGAGTGATATGAGTTTCACTCTCCAATGGAAGAGTGGGATCGACTGTACTTGAAACTAGATCAATCACTCCGTCAGTTGACGGTAGGTTGGGAGAAATTTTACGGTAACCAGTTGGAAATTCTTGTTGTGGAACAGTAAGGTTTTCCAACAATTTTGAGGCTTCATCCATGTGAGGGCAAATGTGAGTTTGATGACTCCCTTTGCATAACTTACAAGGAAACCTAACTTTACCCTTTTTCCCAGGAACCTGACTATCATTGGTTGATGGATCAACGGAAAGTTGATGAGATTTTTCTGACCATACTTCCAAGACCTTTGGAATACCATGACAATTGATAAGGAAGTGGTAACCCTTACAAATCCTGCAAGGGTATTTGGGTTTACGATGCATGTTGGAGGTTTCCTCAACACAACTAACATTTACAGCCATGGTTGGCTGGTTGACTTCTTTCTTATCATGCTTCTTCTTCTTCTACTTCTTCCCTTTCTTCTTCTTCTTAGCCACCTGGTTACTAGCATCAAGGCTTTTACCAGGTGAAGAGGAAGAAATGGAGGAAGAAATATTAGGTGAAGAAGGTAAAGGGTCAACAGAAGGTTGGTGATGTTGAGATGGTGAACTCTATTGAGGTGAAGCATCCGGTTGAGGTGGAACAATTGGAGTGTTCGGGGCCAACGAAGTTGAAAATAACCATATCAGTAAACCTATTGTAAATCCAGGTAATGAAAAAGTAGCCATATAAGGAGGACCAACATTTCCAAAACAAGGAAAAGTACTAGGATTCTCATTAAGAGGGTTTCCTTGGTTGGTAAATTCTGGAACAGTTGCCATTATATTCAACTTCAGTGAATTTTATTAACAATTTAAAGCTAAAATTAACAATTCACAATTCACACCTATGGTCTCTAAAAGTAAAAAAAAATAAATTAACACGTGCTATCAAATCTAGGAGTCAAACCACACACAAACAGTAACTTCCCGTACTAAAAACACTAGTTGGTGATGAAATCCAACATCGTAGAATTTAATACAGAAAGGGCGGTTGGAACAGTTACCCCGACAACCTGCTTAATGAAACAGACCGGTGCAAGTTTCTCCACTATGCCATCTCGAGTGAAGATAACCCTCCGGAGAGTCCAAGTGAGTCTAGTCGACGTCTGCTCCAGGTACAATGGGATCTTCCCTACACCGTCACCTTAGGAAAGAATCCTATAGATTATGGCCACTAAGGTTACCAACAGAAAAAAATATACCTGGGGGAACAGTCTATGATCCGATACACACGCAAGGGTAGAGTAACAAAGCTCAATCCCCTTGAAGGCTCCTTGACATAATCCAAGGTTTACCGACAAGTGACCCCAGGTTCCTCGACAATGGTCAATCCGAGGTTTACCGTTTTTAATACGTGTATATCTGCTATCGTTCCCAATGAGGAAGGATTGATTACCTCACTGGTTCAGATATGATCTCGTGCTTGACTCCTTTAGGAGGAGCTTCCCAGAGCATACATGCAACAATTGGAATTTTTCCTACCGCAAGATCGACTACTTGTTTGTTTTATTGTCTTGGAGAGTTAACTAAAACCTATTCCAAGACATTAGCCTAAGCTAGATTGGTGGAAAGAGCCCTAAAAATGTAAAAATTACTAGATGAATTTTAATTAAGCGTTGTGTTATTTAGGCTGTTATTACTCAAAAGGGTAAATGGATATGAAACCAATGGTGTTATGACCCGAACCAAAACTGAATGCAATCGAATATGATAATGTAATATTTTCAATTCGATGAATAATACTAAAGTAGGGAAAGAGTTTCCATTCACTTCCAACAATGCAAAAATTGATCACTAAGAGAAAATATAACAAATTCTCTAATGCACTAATTTCATAAAAAAAAACTAATGCAAATCAATCCCAAAACAATTTTTTATTTTTGTGTTTTTAAAACAAGAATAAAAACATCTAAATTCAAATCAAAGAAAACTGATCTAAATCTATGATTGATTTTTCAGAATGTAAACTATGAAATTGTAATCTATGCACAATTCACTTGAAAAGTATGCAAATGTAATCTATGCACATTTTTCATTCATATTCTGAAAATGAGAATTCTAATTATGCAAATGTGATCTATGCAAGAGAATTCTCAAACACAAGATGATTCTAATGTGATCTAAGAACCAATCAAGTGCAAGTCAAGAAAATCGGGTGAGAGTTCCAATGATCAAAAAACACTCAAAGGCGATTAACACTCATACACAATTTAGCCCCCCCAAGTAATGACTAAAGGAAATCAAATTAAGAATTTCTCAAAAAAGAGACTCAAAACACCCAATTAACTTAATGGAGATTGATGAGATGAATAATTGCTGAAAGAAATTCAGAAACAAGAGATTTTTGACAGAGAAATACAGATCTGGGTAGATGCTAAGAATCTAAATTAAATCTAAACTAAACTAGAAAAAAGAAATCTAGAGTTTTTCCAAAGTACAACGGAGTCATGACCTCCCGGAAGTAACGGAGTGCGGTCATAGCATTGTTTACTTTTGAAAAGTCTTGGCCCCGCACTTTTTGTGCAAAAGAACAAAGTGCGATCCACTGAAAAGTTCAAGAAAAACTTAAAGAATTCAAAATTTTCAAAAATGAGAAAACCCCTAAGCTACGAAAATGAGATATCCATCAATCAAAAACGGGAAAAACTTTCCTCAAATCAAAATAAAGAGAGACAAAAACAACAAGTTCTTTCCCAATGAGAGTCACCGATTTGTTGTCACTTGAAGAACGATTTATCGACGACAAATTGGCGCTCATACAAGACCGATCTCCCTAGTGTCAGAAGACAATCTAGCAACAAACGAACAACTAAGTTTGTCTTTCTCTAAATATATTCGTTTTACAAATAAATGCTATGAAGGTGTCGATCCTACCTTAGATCCAAATGCTTATTTGCGGTCGTAGTGCTTCCGTCGCATCAATAATCCTTCGTTGCAACAAGAGCTCTTTTGTCGCAAGAAAGTATCATCTTTCGTTGATCTGCAATCACAAACAAGAAAATATCAATAGCACCTGTATAACAAATAATTATAAAACATATCCATCATAGTGATCAAGGAATCTATGAAATAAATGATCAAACGACAGCTTATTGAAATAAACAATCGAACGACAATTTATTGAGAAAAACATAACTTGATTGTATTAATCTTAAAATATACAGAAGAACCTTACAACCTTAGCCTTGATGTTCGAAAGGCCTTCCCGAGGTCCGAAGCAGGAATCTCCTCTACTTTGATAAGTCTTGCACTCTTCCTCCAGGAGCATAAAGAGGTATGTGATCTTTCCTCCCAAAAGCTCAGCAATGCCAGCTAGCACTCTAACAAGATTCTCAACTCAAATATTCTAAAGCTTCAAATCCTCAACCCTCCAATAGTTTAAATTGTAATTTAACTTTTTTAGGCTAGCCTCCAATGCCTAGATTTATGTAGAGCAAGAGTGAGAGTTAGGATTCCACCGTTAAAGGGATAGAATCTCTTCAAAGTGATAGGCTCTCACATTTCATTGACTGGTAATCAAGTGGTTTCTACCATGTTCGACTTCAACACATTTAATCGCATGGATAGAATCGTACTAGTTCGGGAAGCAGAAATCAAGACCCTGGATCTAGTTTCCACCATCCAGGCTGCAAGGAGTTTTATTATTATACTGTAGACTATTCATTACAGATGGTTGTGCCCATGTTGTGTCTACACTATTGATGTAATATTAAAATCATTTTTGTATCAGAACAAGTTTAGTTAGTTTTGATCTGATTATGGGAATGCCTACCTCAGCGATGATATGATTATATATATATATATATATTGCATTGAATGTTTTGTTGTGTTCCGAATAAAAGTCTGCAGATGATCTCTTTAATGATAGCATTTCCACTTTTCATATGACAGACTTCATCTTCATCTATTCCAGACTTCGCACTTTAGGGGGCAATCTGTTACACTAAAAATGTCACCTTGACATTCTGCTGACTGTATGAGCTCATTGACACTCATACTTACCTCCTCTGCAAGTCTTACAACCATTGTTCCTCATTCCAAACCTTGAAAATCAGAGAAAAGTTCCTAAAAATGGAGGAAAAACCCTAAAAACTCAAAAAGCCTTGCAATGCATTTAATAAGGACTTACCCTGCGTTCCTAGCTAGGGTGCCAGTATGTGAAGAGGAATCGTTGGTTTCTAGAATGCATTTTTGTAGTGTTATGTTCGCTTAACTCCTCAGAGATCAAAAAGTGTCAAATTAAATCGAAAAAATTGAATTTTGGTCAATTCCCGGGAAGGTTCTATGAGATTTTTAGATGAGTACACGCTTAGTAGCAGGCATGTATCCCACACCTTAAGGAACTAATCCCTTGATGTGAGGAGTCTATCCCTTTGAAAGAGGGTTCTATCCCTTTAAAGGTGGAATCCTAACCTCCTCATCTGCTCTATAAAAAGAGGCATTGGGTAGCCTCAAAGGGTTAAGAAGTTTTAAGAAGAAAAGTTAAACTATTGGAGGATTGAGGAGTTGAAGCTTTAGAATATTTGAGTTGAAGTGCTGTTAAGATTTAGACTTCTTTCTGCTGAGATTTTGAGAGGAAAGATCACATACCTCTTTGTGCTCTTGAAGGAAGAGTGCAAGACTTATCAAAGTAGAGGAGATTCCTGCTTCGGACCCCGGGAAGGCCTTTCGAACATCAAGGCTAAGGTTGTAAGGTTCTTCTGTATATTTTAAGATTAATACAATCAAGTTCTGTTTTTCTCAATAAATTGTCGTTTGATTGTTTATTTCAATAAGCTGTCGTTTGATCGTTTATTTCATAGATTCCTTGATCACTATGATAGGTATGTTTTATGATTATTTGCTATACAGGTGCTATTGATATTTTCTTGTTTGTGATTGCAGATCAACGAAAGATAATACTTTCTTGTGACAAAAGGTCCCTTGTTGCGACGAAGGATTATTGATGCAACGGAAGCGCTGTGACCGTAAATAAGCATTTGGATCTAAGGTAGGATCGACACCTTCATAACATTTATTTGTAAAACTAATATATCTAGAGAAAGACAAACTTAGTTTGTCTGCTTTCAGTTGTTAGATTGTTGTGATTAATTGGGGAGATTGGTCTTGTCCGCAAGAACGATTTATCTACCAACACCTATCCCTTGATATCAGGTTTACTACTTCAGTGTCATCTCATGCTCCTTATTCTCTAACAAGGGAAGTTTTCCATCCTTACTTCAAGACTTCTATTTCTCATCA
>JAXQQM020068015.1:0-72320 GCA_034641835.2 Pinus albicaulis
TCCCTTTGTCAAAATCCCCCTTTTTTTACCCCCAAATACCTCCCCTCGTCCTCCAAAACCATCCTAAAATCCCCTTTAAACCTTCCAAATACACTTTGTTTGGTTTAATTCCCCTTCATCCCCCTATCGTTACCCATTTTGGTTTTTAATTTCGTTCGAATGGGCCAAAAATCATGTTTTCTATGTAATTGAGCCTCAACCCCTTTCGACCAGATTGAAGAACCAGGGATCACGCAGAAGGTACAACATGCAGAAATCAATGCATATTAGGGTTTCTACAACAACAGAATGTTTTTCCTCCATAAAGGACAAAGCGCCCATGCAGTTTTTATTCTACACCGTGCTCCTGAAGAAATTTCCACCCTGACAACAGTCTGAAGCTACCAGAGCATTTGTTTCGTAAATACGGAAGACTTCTCAGTCGTTTATTTATCATTTTTTTATTCACCAAAAGTACCACAGAGTCATGCAGATCAAATTACATCAAGAGACATACCGAAGTAAATAGGGGCCTGAAGAAGACCACTCTTCCATCCAAAGAGTGACAGGAATTGAATGCTCAGAATTTAAACAGAATGGGCTTCGGCCCTCTTTCTTTTCAGAAGTTTTAATACTGCATTTAGCTCTTCACCTACCTCCTCTTCTTCCATTCAGCTATAAAACTCATGAAATAGTATTGTAAATGTTGTTGATCAGTTATCAGAGAATTGCAAGTAGTTTCTTTGAGACACAGTCTCTGTGTAAAGTTGTAAGATAGGCTGAGGAATATGATTTCAGACTGAGTATTCAGCTATTGGCAATGTTGTACTTGACTGGTATTGCTGTTTAATATGACAAGCAAATTTCTTTGGATCCTGATCTAAAGCAGCGGTGATGTTTTCCTATCTCTGTGTTTATATTCATTTCATTTCGTTTCTACTGGCTTGCATCAGAATACTGGCATAGGATTTACCCTTGTTAGGTACCTTATGTTTCTGCTCTCCTTTCCATTGATGTTTTTCTTCTAAATGTGCTATCTAAGAATCAATTTCAGTTAATTTAACCAACGTAGTGGATGTTATTGCATGTTCTCTGATGTATGAATTAAATGTATATGTTCTTAGATGTTTTTTGTTATGGATTTAGTTGGAAGATTTGGGAGCACTGGGGATTAGAGTTAACCCTGTCCACTAGGATCCTTGTGCGACCAGCTGTCTTTAACTTTGTGCTCTGAAATCTGTGTTGTCTCCTCCTCTCTTATCATTCAATATCACACAATCATCTTTAAGATCCAATGTTTTAGATGACTAGCCCAATTGAAAGCTTGCACTTTGGATAGTAAGCAAATCCTTTCCTGAATCCATTGCCCAATGGTTTTGAATGCTCCCTGGAATACTTCACCTCTGCCTTATTCCTCTTTGCTCATCCTTGTATTAGATTGAAACCTTCTTTCCTGATAACCAGCAACCACAAAAAAAATCAAACAAACAAACCCTGAGCCTTATAACTAGCCTAACATCTTAAAATTTTAGCTTCAAAGACATATACTTCGACATATCATAGAGATATCCCTCTCTGGACCCAGGAGGGCTAGATCCTGAGGTCTGAAAGTGGTTTTGATGTTTTCTCATCTTTTTGTATTTTCAACCTTGCCAAAACATGGGAACCCCAACAGATGCAATGAGGAAGGAGAGGGGAGATTGATAATAGCCTCAACCTTGATAGGATCTAGGCGAATTCCGTCTTTGGAAATGACAAAACCTAAGAGTATACTAGAATCGACGTTGAAGAAACACTTGTGCGGATTAAGCCGAATGTTATGATGTCTACAATGAAGAAAAATCTGACAAAGATAGTCAGGATGATCTCTACGCTTAGCTGAATGAGCAAGAAGGTCATCCAGATAAGGTTGAACGATGTGACGAATATCATGAAAGGCATAACACATCACATGCTGAAATGTGGCAGTCTTGTGTGGATTAGTCGGGAGAATATTAATCTAATTATAACCCTAAAAACCGTCCATAAGGGAAAAAATATCACTCCCGGCACAGTCGTCAATGATTTGATCGATGAAAGGAGTAAGATAATTATCCTTAGGACAAGCTCGATTGATATCATGATAGTCAACATAGACACAAATAGTGCCCTGTTTCTTATCTACAGGAACAATATTAGAAACCTATTATGTCAAGGGAATCAGGTAAATGGAACCAACTTTGATAAGTTTCTCCACTTCGGCCTTAATGGCAGCAACTTTCCTAGGATGCACCGGAAGAATACGCTGACGAACAGGTTTTGACCCAAGGTTAGGAATCTCATTTACCATGATAATAGGATCAATATCGGGCATTTATTCGTAGGACCATGCAAAGACATCACGAAATTCATAAAAAAGGCTAGTATAGACTTGCACTTCATCCGAAGAACAAGTAACCCCAATATGGATGTTCTCGACGATTCTTGGTTTAACGGAAATGTTGATAGGCATCGTCTGAGTGATGTTACTCAAATAGGTGTTTGAAGCGGAGGAGAAGGAACCTGAGAGGAAAAATGCTCAAGACAGGTAGACATGGCCCCGAGGCTTGGTAGAAATGAGGAACGATGATGACCATCATCCCACGGCAGATCATTGAGAGACAAGGTTTCCACGATAGCCTCATCGGAAGGAAACACTTCTTTCAAAGGATCTGTTGATCATAATTTGCTTCCTATAAATATTTCACAGGCAATCTAGCTTAAAGCCCTCAAATTCCCCCTTCCAACCTTGGGAAATCATTCTCACGCCTATCGTTACCATTTCTCACCTCCAAAACACCTCATAAAAGGCTAAATATCCATATTTGAAATATTTAAAGCGTAGCTCCTTTGGCCCTAGCCCTTCTGTCTTTTCCTCCATGTAACCCGGACGCTTGACTAGGTGCTAGTCCGACGGGCGCTTATCCAATATATATCGGGTGCATCCTGAGCCATCGATCTGTGTAGATCAAATGGCATTTTCTCATCTCTGCCGCACCCATAGCCTACCTATTCACCATCCGATCAAATCATAAATCTATGGTTCGCAGCCCGCCGGTCCTGGTGGTCCCCGCACCCAAAACACTGTTCAAAACCGGGTGGTATGTATCACATCGCCTTTCGACGGTAGGCGGTAATTCTCCTTGGGCCAGCGATTCCATACAACTCTCACCATGTGTCCTCACGTACGGCCCAAATACTGCCCTCCATCCCGCATTATTGTTCAGACAAAGACGCGCAACGATATTCATCACAGCCGTCCGATCTGAGAGCCTTCATCCGACGGTCATCGTGCTCTTAAGCTGCACGAGATTTAATGCATGCAAATCACACCCCAGGCCCACTGTCCATCATCCCCTCGATGCTATTTCAACCGTCGATCTCCTCCTGAGATCGGATGGCCAAGATTTCATCATCCCCACCGTTGACCCAGTCTTTCTCCACGTCATAATCCCATGTGTTATCGCACTTCTTCCCCCACCATTTATATATTTCATTCATACGTTATATCTTAATGTTCCACATTATAAACTCTGGCCAACCCTTCCGCCATTATTTCCGCTACGTTTTCTTCGTCATCACCCTGCATGTTTCTGCCGCTTCATCATGTCGCTCTATTACACAGTCACTTCCATTGCATTGTCGTCCCCCATGCATTTTTTTTCTTCACAGCTTTGTGTGTTTTGCAGGTTGAAAATGACGAAGAATTATCATAATTTGAAGCATCCATTACAAGAGCCGAACACACGTCAAAGGACCATTTTTCAGACCAGAATTATGAAGAAAGTCCTCAGAAGCCAAATCGACAAGACTCCAATTTAAGAGGCAGGGATTAGATTTGTCAAACCCCGGAGGGACATTCAAGGCGCCGATTTCGCAGATGGAGGTATTAATGGGGAAAAGAAAGAATATCTATGATCAGCGGAGAATTAAAGGCAGGTAGCTGAAGATTTTGGGGGCCTTGAGCTAGCCTTTTGAATTAGAGTACCAAATTGAAGATCTTGCACATCATTCGGAAGATCTATACACAGAAAACAATGTCCTCAAGGCTTTATTTCAACAGAGTTTTCTTTCCAATCAAGGACGGATATTGGTGTGATTTTACTGCTTTGTCGTGTCCCTGGAAAGACTTTTACCCAGTTCATTTATTTCAGTTAGCAGGCGACAGAGTACAAACAACACAGTATAGTCATTCAGCAGTATGGGCTCGAATGTTTCCGAAATTTTTCTTCAATTATGCAAATTAAATGTTCATCACCTACCTCTTTCACCATGTTTTTTGGGTTTCTCCTATAAAAACCAGGAAGAAACTCATTGTAAGGGTTCCAGATTTTTATCAGAAAATCATGCAGTGAAAGGTTTTTTTGCATACATTTTGTAAAATTCTTATATGAAGGCTCAGAGCCCATAGGGTCTCAGTGAGGAGGAGTTCTATCTGTCAAAGAGGATTCTGGTCTCTATTATTTCACAGTTTGTAACTCTCTTTATTGTGTTATATTAATAGAACATTTCATTTCATCCATCTTTCTTGTATCATGTTTTGGAATGTGAGTGGCTCACTGATTTCTGGTATGGATTCATCCTAGTTTATGCCCATGCTCAGATTAGTCAAGCGCTTTAAATACGGCTCATGCATGATATTCTGTTCCATTACTCATCTAAACCGTGTTTCTGCTATATTAGTTGCTTTGGGAGGGTGCTTTTAAAATGCTATTATCATGTATGTATTCTTAGATTGGTAAGCCCATGCATGGTGGTATTGTATATCTAGGTATCAGCTCAATGTTAACTAGTATATTCTTAATACTTCTTTCACTACATACACCTTCTGATAATTTATGTCTGTGAAGTGTTTCTGAATCGGCCCGCTTTGCAGTAAACTGTCTCTGAATTGTCTGTCGCTTTTGTATTAGATTTCTGCATCTTGCCTCTGCAATACCTCTTTTTCTGTGTTAGTTTATGAGAGTTTGGTCCCATTCTATTTCATTTCCCTGTTTACAGGAGATAGCATGAGAGTTGAAGCTGACAACTTCATACATTATATTATATGCTCCTTGTTATGCTAAGATGTCCTAGGCACTGGTCTATCACAACTCTAGGTTGTCTCTAGGAGCTACAAGAGGATCCAGTGAATCAAAATCACCAAGCCAAGGGGATTGAGAATAGATGTCAAGAGTTACGCTCGAAGGAGTAGAGTCATGATTAGAATCCAATGCAACAATGAGCTCACAATAATAAATTTCAATCGGACTCAAGGGCATCGAATCATCGAATGAATCAATTTGTTCAGGAGAAGGGATAACCCAGGGGTCATCGGTTCAAGAAATCATGTTGACCTGAACAGTATTCGATGGTGGAAGAGGGAAAACACCCATGAGGCTAGGATCCTTGAAAAGGCCCGGCCCTACACTCTCATAAGGAGTAGGAATCTTGTCCACGTATGGAAAATTGTTCTTGGAAGAAGAAGTGAATAAATACAATTGATCACCAGTTATAATCTTTCCTTCGTGCGGAAAATTTAGAACACGAAAGAGAGTGGATGGAATGCACAACATGGTGTGAGTCCAACTGCATCTGAGGAGAAGATTATAATTGATTTTTGCATCGACAACTTCGACCACAACATTGACTGTCTTCCCTTCTACCGTAATCGGAAAACTAGCGAGAACACCAAGAGGTTTAGATTCTCTTCCATCAAATGCTTCAAGGGCATTGGGCGATGAGGTAAGAGCTGGAGAACCAATGGATTTCCAAAAATTAGATGACATAACATAGGTAGATGCACCCTCGTCCATGATAGCCTGGTGAATATTCAAACCATTAATACCAACTTGAATGATAAGTGAAATTTGGTGTGGGAGTCATGGGACGAAATTATCTAAATCGAAAGCAAGCAAGCTAGTATCGGCAGGATCAATCCCACCTATTGCAGATAGAAAAGCTTTCCATTTCAAAATAAAACCCTGAAGTACTTCTAATGCAAACATTGCAGATGGTGCCTGAGCCAAATCTTCAACAATACTGTGATGTTGAGTGGCACGGGCGTTAGGATTGTACGAAGACTTATGGAGCACACCTTTGGAAGGTGGTCGCACAATGGATTCAGTGCTAGGCTGTTCAATCTCAAGAGGACTAGAAATAGGAGGGGAAGGAGGGCCATCAATGATCTCTTTCCCTATTGCCTGACGTGAACCAGAATAATCTTTCAATCGAGTAGCAATAAAAACGGGTGCAGAACCATTCATCATGAAAAATTTTGAACCAGATGGAATAGAGGACTGAGGATGCTCTACCATTTGGGTCTACTGAGGGAAAGGTTCTTTAAGAACGGCCGGAGCTCCTTGGATGCCTTTGAGCAATCGACTCACTTCATACCATCGAGGACAATCCTTGGTGAAGTGCTCATCATCACAAATCAAACAAGAATACTTCGGCTTATATTGAGAACTATCAGCAGAACGAGGTTTTGGAGAATCTTGTTTCGGGGTATCAAATTTAGTTTTACCTTTACCCTTCTTCTTACCTTTGGAAGTGTTATCTATAGGATTGGCCTGAACAGAATTCACTTCTATGGGTGTACCAGAATTCGAATTTGACTGAGAAGCTACATTATTGGAAGAAGTAGACTTCTGCTTCCTAGAGTTGGATGAAGGAGACTTTTGAGAAGTCTGCGATACAAAACCAATAATACCATCAACGAATGGAGTTGCTGGCAGTTTATAGGTTCCAGGTCAAGGAGCATCAAGAAATATATCGTACAATGCGCCAGACTGAGAATAGACGAGATCAAGTTACTGAGCGTAAGCAATGGCTTGTTCCTCGATTACACATGCCCCCATAGCAATGTCTTTGGCAATTTGATTGACAAAGGAGGTAGTGAACCAATGAGTTAGAAGCTGATCAGTTATCTCAAATTTGATCATGTGATGACGACATTACCACTCATGAATATGATCCGAGATATGAGTAGCTCAGTCCTGTTTCAATGAAGTGATGAGGTGCGTCCCAATCTCATAGCGGATCGGTAACTAAAAATGTGTAAGGAATGCCATGGCCAAAGAATTGAAATCTTGGAAAACTCCACGAAATAGCTCAATGTACCATTTTGCAGTGGCACAAGTAAGAGTTCGTTGGAAAAGACGAAGATGATTAGAATCATCAACCCAAGAATTAGAAGAACACGAAAAATGGTATGTCATCACATGCATTTGGGGATCTTCACTAGGTTTACCCTCAATTTTAGGACAATCACCAAGAATCTTGGTCGGAACCAGAGGCCAATATGGATTATGAAGAATAGGATCATTTGTCAACTTCGACACATCAGGTAACTCCAACATAGCAAGAAATGGTAATTGAGTGTTAAAAGACATTAGAGGTCTTTAATAAGAACCTGTCTGTACATTCCACCCAGTCCGAATAGGAATTTTTCCCCATACATTCTGTCTTGAAGAATTTGGATCATAGGGATTAGAAACAGGATAGTTCGGTTGATATTGGGATTGAGGACCAAGATATTGATTCGAAGCAGACCACTGAGGTCCTTTCTAAGTAGCATAAGGATTTTGCTACGGAATGTAAGCATGACTTTGAGGTTGTTGATACACAGGTTGATATTGAGATTACTGATATACCGATTGATATTGAGGTTGTTGGTACACCGGTTGATTTTGAGGGTAAGGGATCTGAGGTGCACTATATACTGGTTGATTTTGAGGGTATGGAATCTGGGGTGCGCTATATACCGACTGATGTGAAGCTTGAGGGTAATAAGCGCCCTGCAGTTGCACAGTTTGACCTTGTGGAGTAGGTTGAGCAGGCTGTTAGGCAGGCTAAATGGGTAAAACTAGCTGTTGAGCTGAAGGAATCTGCTGGTGGACAAATTGCAACGACTACTGAGTTGGTTGAACCAGTTGTTGAAATGGTTTTTGAGAGCCACAAGGTTGAACTTGTGGTAAAGGTTGGACCGATGGTTGAGATGGTCCAGGATGTCCTTGATGACCAGGTTGACCCAGAGAAGGACAATAGGATTGTCCTTGTGATGGATAAACTTTTCCCCTAGGACCAAAAGATGATTCGGGTTGGACCAGAGGTTGACTTGAGAAACCAGAGGGTTGTTCATGTTGGACCAAAGGTTTTCCTTGTAAATTTTGGCCTTATGGACTATATGGTTGTCCCTGTGGACCAAAAGCAGGGCCCTGTTGAGCTGAAGGTTGTCCCTGAGAGGGTTGTCCTTGTAAGCCAGAGGGTTGCATAGGAAAAGAAGTTCCCAAACAAGTAACAGAATGATAAGGATCATAACTGGCCTGATAAGGATCTATAGGAGGCATGTAAACAGGATTCCCACGATCATCATAATGATGCGGATATTCATATATGGGAGTACCAACAACATCATAGTGATGAAAACGAGGATTTCTAGGAGGTGAAGGCCATTGAGAACCCTGAGAATTCTGCTGCTAAACAGCCAACAGATATTCTTCAAAATTGAGACCGCCAGGAATCACATGAGTAGTGGAAACTGAACTAGAAGCCACACAGACTGTAGGTTGGACTGGAACAGACGTAACAGTAACCGACGGATCTGATGCTGAGGGTAATGGTATTGATGAAGACTGGACCAAACTCCGAGGAGGAGCTACTGTGCTGGATTGTGCAATGGACACAACACCAGACATAATCTGACTCAAAGAACTATAGCCAGCTGTTACACATCATTTTTCCACTATCCCTGCAATTCCCATCCTGCACATTGGAGGGTCATTTCTGTGACTTCTAAAAAGTGTCCATTAGGGGAATTTTGAGGTCTAAAATGGGCCTCCTAAGGAAAATGTACAATCAAAATTCACTTTATGAGAACCAATCACATTTTAGGAGATGAAATCATCCTTAATGGTTGAGGTGGCATTTCTTGAGTTAAAAGTACTTACTTGTCACATTCTCAATGGTGGTTAAAAACTCATGGTTAACCATGGTAGTGCTCTAAGTACTTTAAAAGTCAAAGTAAAGGACCTATAATAAATGCCATTTCACACTTTTTGAATAAAAATATATTATTGTCATTTCATATTTCTTGAAAGAAACAATCCATATCCCTATACATTTATTATATTATATTATTTTTATATAGTATGTTAATCACATGATATTATACAATTTAAATAATATTAATTCTAATTAATAGCATATAATATAATTAAGAATTTATAAATTTATATTTATATTTATATTTTAATTTATTTAAGTACAAAGGAAAAATGCATTAGTTTTTTAATGATAATGAATTTTTCTTGAAAATATCATTCTTATTTATAGTCACATCAATACAATCTTATTATTAATTTTATTTTGGTACAAATTTTGAATTGAATTTAACTATGGTTACATGGATTTTGGTGCAAAAAGTGAATTGCAAATTCATAAATATTATTTTATTGGTTTAGCTATTATTTTATTATTTCTTTAGGAGGCCCATTTTAAACCTCAAAATTCCCCTAATGATGCCTTGCAAAGACCTTCATTGTATCCCTCTACATGAAGGTAACATTCCTCTTGATGACATTTTCCTGAACATAACATCAAAAATCTATATTTTTTCCTTGGCACGAGTAGCTAGTTCTACCCTCGCGCCGATGTGGAAGATTAACACTAGGGCCCGCGCCACCTGGTGCTCTATCCCATTGTAATGCCCGCGCCAAGCTATTTTGGGAATGTTTTTTAAAAATAGAGGCGGAGGTTCCATTCCAACCACCTCTGGGATGAGTCATTGGGAGTGGTTGAACTGAAACAACCACAGACTCCTTCCTTTAGTTAGTAGTTTCCACCTCCCTTGGAACACTCCTAAAGGATAGGCCTCCCTTCCACCTTTGTAGGGATCCCAACCTCCTCCTTTTCCTCTATATAAACAAGCCTTCTCCCTTTATGAAAACTAGCTGAACAAAGAGAATTATACAGCTGAAACACTGAACTTGGAGAACTGAGCTATAACTGAATAACTGAGTTATTGAGAAGGTAGATCAAGAAGGAACTCCATCGAGGGGTCCCATACCCATCTGAATTCCCCGATGAGCTTTGATATGTGCTTCACCCGAGCCCCACTGGAGGAGACCACAATATCAGAGCATGGTTGTATCTCTTCTTTCTACCTATTAATATAAGTGATTATTGTCTGGTTCCCATCTTGTATTTTGTCTTTATTGAATGCAATATGCTAGTCTTCTCTGACTGACTAGTAGTTTTTGGATAGAATTAGTATGTGGTATGTGGTTATATTTTTCTGATCTCTGTGCAGGTGTCCAACCGCGATAGGCGGAGGGGTTGTGACTTGCCTTCGATCAGGAGTGAGAGGGTCTCATCTTCACTACAATTGTCGACGACAGGTTTGGACCACAGGTAGGCCATCTTATCGCATCCTCTTTCATTCAAATATCTAGGAACCTACACTCTAGCATGATTCCTTGTTACTAGACCCACCCTAGGGCTAAAGGGATCATCTCTATCTGCAGAGAGGATTTAACTACATAAAAAGTTGGCAACCATACTGGAGATCAGTGTGAGTTTATCTTTGATCTTGTTGGGACATTTTTGGGGTTTTTGGTTTTTTTGTTTACCTTTCTGGTTGTTTAACTATGTTTCAAACCCTTTTTTAGCCCCAAAATGTAAATATTGACCTCTACTCTGTAAATTTTTTCCTTTTTCCTTGGTTAACAGGCTTGGCATGGTTTTTCCCTGAACAGTCGCACCGATTGGTGTATGTTGCTTTTGTAGCGCTCGTGCCATCCCCTGTTTGGCGTTGAATACTGCCTCACAGTTGTGCCGACCATTGTAGGTTTTTGGGTGTGAGATTTTCCATGAGTTTTTGGTCAGTTGTTGTTGGAATGGGGTCTCCTAACAAGCTACGAAAGTGGTCCATTTTGGCTATTTTTTATGATATTTAGTATAGCACAGGGGTTTTGGGGTGGGTCAAAGCCCCGAATGCATTGTAATGGGTCAAAGGGTAAACTAGGGGTCCGAAAACTGTAGAAATTTGCTGAATAATGATTAATTATCCACCGAGACTATCCTGATCACATACAATTCGAATTTATATGCAACACATAATCTCTTTCACTCAGATCATCAAACATGCGGAAATAAAATCAAGCGATAACACATCAAATCATCATACACATTAACACAGTATGTATGGGGAAAGCTTATAGCTGAAAACCCCGCAGCTATTGTGTATATTATAATGGAGAAATCAAGTAACAAACTGAGTACAATACTCCTCACAAGTACTCAGTACTTTCTCATACAGTTACCCACAATCTAGCTCAGTTTTGAACAGGTTACTGGTTCAAAACTCACCGCCAATTGCCTTGCCTCTATTGCGCAATCCAAGCCTGTCTATATAGAGATCCAAGGTTCGAATCTCCTTGGCTTGACAGTGCAATCATCATGGGAAATTCCTCCAAGTGTGGTGCAAATCTCATGCACAACTGATGTCGCCACTGATAGCTAACTCCACCCTTTCATGTACCTCTTTCACTGGTCTCCACTGAACTGATCATGCACTGTAGTGAACTGATGTGTTCTTGAGTTGAATAATGAGTTACTAATTAATGAATTAAATAATATTTAATTCACTCCACTCATAACTAATTGATTAGCTAGTTAAATTAATCTCAACTAGTTCAACTAAAATAAACAGAACACAACTCCACTATCTGTCTCATTAACTCCTCCAAACTTCTGCCACTGAAGTCCAACTGAATTCAACCATGCATGATGCCATCAAACCCTTGGGAATAGCGTAATTCCTCTATCAGATGCATGAGCCACTTCTGTAGCTCGAACTGAAGTGCTCCAAGAGAGTAAACTGAAGTTTATAGTCTAAATATTATTAAGGGTAAATAATATTTGACTTCCCTGTTTTAAGGAGAGGCAGTCTAAAAATAGACTTCGACCTATTTGACCTAAAAAATAGAGTCTCATCTATTTTTACCAACATGACCAATGCTCCAAGAATCTCAAACTGGAATCCCCGAACCATGCTCCATATGTCTAAAAATAGACATAGTCTAAAAATAGACTTTGCGCCAGAATTTGCCTGCGGGCCCACTTAGTGAAGGCGACTTCATTTCACTAAGCTCCATCATCTTGCTGCATTTTCAACACTCCCTCTCGGCAAGATATGGATTATCTGCAACCCCTATCCTGCCTCTGTGGAATTCGAACTTGCTCCTGGTGAGCGCCTTCGTCAGGATGTCGGCATCCTGATCCTCCGTGGGAACATATGAAAGCATCATGATTCTCCGTTGAACACAATCTCTGATATGATGGTACCTGATGTCGATGTGTTTGGACCTATCATGAAATACTGGATTAGCTGAGAGTTTAATGCAACTCTGGTTATCACAGCAAATCAATGTAGGCTCCAAATGCAACCTGAACAATCCTGCGAGGATCTTCCTCATCCAAATAGCCTCGCATGCAGCCAAGCTAGCTGCCATGTACTCGACCTCTGCTAAACTGAGTGCCACGGATCTCTGCTTCCTGCTGTACCAGGAAACTGTTGTCGACCCAATGCTGAAAACTCCTCCAGAAGTGCTCTTCCGGTCCGTTGGACTCCCTACCCAATCTGCATCAGTGAAGCCAGAAAGCTTCGCTCCATCCTCCTGTCTGTACCATAGACCATATCCCGATGTGCCTCTGATATAGCGCAATACATGCTTACCTGCCTTCCAAAAGAGCTTGGTAGGCTTAACCATAGCTTGCGAAAGCTGGTTAACTGCATAGCATATATCGGGTCGTGTATTGACCAGATACATAAGCGACCCCACCAACTGTCGATAGACAGTGGCATCCACTACCTCCGCTGAAGTAGCAACCTCCTTCCTCCAACCACCAGGAAGAGGAGTGTCAACAGGCTTGCAGCCTTGCATGTTGAACCTCTCCAGAATCTCCCGAGCATACTTGCCCTGAGAAACAAACAGTCCTCCGTTGCGTTGCCAAATCTCCAATCCCAGGAAATAATGAAGGATGCCCAAGTCCTTCATCTCAAACTCTCGTGCAAGATCCTCCTTGCATGAAAGTATCAACTGCTCATCGCCAGTCAAAATCAGATCATCTAAATACAGTACGATGATCAACAGCTTCCCCTCCACCACAATCTGGTACAGGTTAGGATCCGCCTCACTCTTTGAGAATCCAAGCCTGGTGAAGTAGCTGTCTATCTGAGTGTACCAAGCACGAGGTGCTTACTTCAGCCCGTACAGTGCTCTCTTGAGTCGGCACACATGTGACTCACTGCTGAAGATCTCGAAACCTTCAGGCTGCTCTATGTACACCTCCTCCTCAATGACTCCGTTGAGGAATGCAATATTCACATCCATCTGATGAATGTGCCACCCCATCTGCGCTGAGAGAGAAAGGATCGTCCGTATGGAAGAGTACCTTGCGACAGGTGCAAAGGTCTCCTCATAGTCAATCCCCTCGATCTGTGAAAAGCCACGGGCGACAAATCTCGCCTTGTACTTCTCCACACTCCCGTCAGCCGCCTGCTTCACTTTGTAGATCCATCATGAACCCACCACTGATTTCCCCTCCGGTCTTGGGACAATCTCCCATGCACTGTTTCTGACGATCGAATCATATTCTTCGATCATGGCATCTACCCATGCGGGTTCCTCCACAGCTTCCTCAAAAGAGGATGGCTCCATCACGACACATTGACTCACAAGAGCCATGTATCCAGTGTACCAATCCGGTGACTGCCTCTGTCTGCGCTGTGCTGTAGGTGGTCCTACAACCTTCTCTGCATCCCGAGCCAGTCGCTCAGCTTCTGTAGTGCGCATGCGCCCTCTGATGGTTGGCGCTGCCTGGGTGGTTTCTTCCACCTCCTGAACCTCCTCTTGTGGCCGATCCACATCCGGAAGCTCCTCCTTAGGAACTAACAGCTCCTCATCTGCATGCAAGTGTAGCTCCCTCTCAAGCGAACACTGCATGGATTTCTCCTCCTGAAATTTTATATCCCGTCACACAACAGTCTTTCAACTGTATGAAAAATACATCCGATAGTCGTGAGGTGTATCAATGTACCCCACAAATATTCCAACCTCAGCAGTTGGATCTAGCTTCCTTCTCGCATCCTTCGTCACATGCATGTAGACAAGAGAACCAAAAATCCGCAAATGGGAAATATTAGGCCTCTTGCCAGAATAAGCCTCCTCTGGTGTACTCATGCCAAGAACCTTGTGAGGACAACGGTTCTGCACATACACTGCTGTATTGCATGCCTCAGCCCACAAGTGTAGGGGTAGGCCCTGATCATGCAACATCGCCCGTGCAGCACCCACGATCGTTCTGTTCTTCCGCTCAGCCACCCCGTTCTGCTGTGGGTTATGGGGTGCGATGAGCTCTCTTCGAATCCCTTCTGTGCTGCAGAACTCCTTGAATTCAGCCGAGATGAATTCACCACCGTTATCACTCCTTAGAGCAATCACCTTCTTCCCCGACTCCTTCTCGACCAGTGCTTTAAACTCACAGAACTTCGCTAATGTATCGCTCTTCTTCTGCATGAAGAAGATCCAGCACTTTCGAGAGAAATCATCAACAAAGATCACATAATACTTGTGCTTTGCTGTCGAAGCAACCGAGAAAGGACCACACACGTCTGTGTGAACTCTCTCAAGGATCGTCGTGGCGCGACTATCCTTCTCGTGAAAGGTGGCTTTCACATACTTCCCTAAAGTACACCCCTTGCACTGATCTGACTGCGCAAGGGTGCCCTTAGGAAGCCCAGTAGAAATCTGTTGTAGAATCTTCAAAGCTCCATGGTGAAGGTGGCCCAATCTCCTGTGCCACAGTTCGCCCTCATCATCCCGGCTCACCACTTCTCTCGCTTTGCATGCCATAGCTGCGCAACCATCTACCTGCAACTGATAAAGGTTCTTAGTTCGAACCCCTATCTTCCGGGTCTCTCCAGTAGTCTTACTGCGTAGGAAGGCTTTTCCTTTGCTGAAGACCACATCATACCCCTTATCCTCCAACATCGCCACAGAAATCAGGTTCTTCTTCAATCCAGGTACATGCATGACATCCTTCAAGACAAAGGGCTTACCATACTCCCTCTGAAAGGATATGGTACCGATACCAGTCGCACTGTATCTACCATCATCGCCCATCTCGATGTGCACACCCAAATCTTTGTCCTCCAGATCTGAGAACAACTCCCGATCTCCCGTCATATGAAATGACGCACCACTATCCAAGAACCACACCGATCCCATCACACTTGAAACCAAGCATGCAATCAGTGAAAATTCAAGCTCGAACTGTGAAGCCAAAGCTTCTCCATCTGCAGATCTTCCCGCTTGCTTGTTCTTCTTCTTCTTTGGACAATTGGTAGCATAATGTCTGTGATCATGGCAGTGAAAACACTTCACTTTCACCATATCCTGCTTCTTGCCCTTTGCACCAGAATGAGAGGTTTTCTTACCCTTCCCCTTCTTTGCTTTGGCAACCAAAGCGCAGTTTTCTTCATCAGCTCCCTTTGATGAAGATCCATCTCAAGTAGTCCTCCTTATCTCCTCCTGCATGAGATCCGCCCAAAGGCGCTCCCATCCCGGCAGCTTCTCCCGACCATTGACACTATCTTGATATGAGTGCCAAGCCTTCGGAAGACCAAGGAGAGCCAGGTCAACCATGTCCTCGTCTTCGCCAGTAACCCCCACACTTCCCAGCTCATCTCTGCATTGAGTGAACTTCGTGAGGTATTTGGCGATACTGTCGCCCTTCTCCATCTTGATGTTCCCGAGCTTATCTTTGAGCGCCAGCTTCCTTTGGTCGCTCTTACTCTGGAATAGATCCGTCAAAGCTTTCCACATTAAATATGGAGAAGCCTTTCCATGCAGGCTGGATACAATATGATCCTTGACGCCCTCCAACAAGATCCTTTGACACTTCGCCATCTTCTTTTGCCATGCTTCGACTTCAGCAGGATCAGTGGGCTTTTGGACATCCGTATCTACGAACTCCTTCAGACCATTATCTTCTAATACTGCCTCCATGCGATCCTTCCATGCAACATAATTCGAACTGCCTTCAAGAGCATATTCGAGTTGCAAACCGTTGAAAGACATTTTCAACAATGGCACCAAGAAAACAAAACTGCTGCAAAATTTCGAATTCCACCTCAAAGCTCAGCCGCTCTAGATCTGTGAGAACAAATTATTTCTAGCACAGAGATTGACCGCAAGGGGCATTTACCAGACCTTTCACTTTCCGAAGAAAGATGAATCCGGAGGCTACCTGGCCCGCATGCAGACTCTGTCTACCGAAATAAGTTTGTAATCACTGTGATGATCAATCTCTGCTTCAATAGCTTCGATACCATGTAGAAATTTGCTGAATAATGATTAATTATTCACCGAGACTATCCTGATCACATACAATTCAAATTTATATGCAACACATAATCTCTTCCACTCAACTCAGATCATCACACATGCGGAAATAAAATCAAGCGATAACACATCAAATCATCATACACATTAACACAACATGTATGGGGAAAGCTTATAGCTGAAAACCCCGCAGCTATTGTGTATATTATAATGGAGAAATCATGTAACAAACTCAGTACAATACTCCTCACAAGTACTCAGTACTTTCTCATGAAGTTACACACAAACTAGCTCAGTTTTGAACAGGTTACTGGTTCAAAACTCACCACCAATTGCCTTGCCTCTATTGCGCAATCCAGGCCTGTCTATATAGAGATCCAAGGTTCTAATCTCCTTGGCTTGACAACGCAATCATCATGGGAAATTCCTCCAAGTGTGGTGCAAATCTCATGCACAACTGATGTCGCCACTGATAGCTAACTCCACTCTTTCATCTACCTCTTTCACTGGTCTCCACTGAACTGATCATGCACTGTAGTGAACTGATGTGTTCTTGAGTTGAATAATGAGTTACTAATTAATGAATTAAATAATATTTAATTCACTCCACTCATAACTAATTGATTAGCTAGTTAAACTAATCTCAACCAGCTCAACTAAAATAAACAGAACACAACTCCACTAGCTGTCTCATTAACTCCACCAAACTTCTGCCACTGAAGTCCTAACTGAAGTCAACCATGCATGATGCCATCAAACCCTTGGGAATAGAATAATTCCTCTGTCAGATGCATGAGCCACTTCTGTAGCTCGAACTGAAGTGCTCCAAGAGAGTAAACTGAAGTTTATAGTCCAAATATTATTAAGGGTAAATAATATTTGACTTCCCTATTTTTAGGAGAGGCAGTCTAAAAATAGCCTTCGACCTCTTCGACCTAAAAAATAGAGTCTCATATATTTTTACCAACATGACCAATGCTCCAAGAATCTCAAACTGGAATCCACGAACCATGCTCCATATGTCTAA
Source organism: Pinus albicaulis (assembly GCA_034641835.2). Classification (NCBI taxonomy): domain Eukaryota; kingdom Viridiplantae; phylum Streptophyta; class Pinopsida; order Pinales; family Pinaceae; genus Pinus; species Pinus albicaulis. The sequence continues at coordinate 17,413 of JAXQQM020068015.1, forward strand.
AAATAGACATAGTCTAAAAATAGACTTTGCGCCATAATTTGCCTGCGGGCCCACTTAGTGAAGGCGACTTCATTTCACTAAGCTCCATCATCTTGCTGCATTTTCAACAAAAACCATGGGTTACAGACCATAGGATTGATAAATCTAGATTGTTATAAATAGAGAGGCATTTCGGATTGTAGAAGGTAGGATTTTGATGAGCTGTTGATGCGATCTGTTGTGTGATAAATCTGTTTGGGTTTTTGGGGAATGGAATCCTACTCGATAGGTGCGCGGAGATCCTAGTCCAGCTGTGTGCAAACCCTGCTGCTGTGTGCACGGGTTGGGAAGGGTATTGTAAAGAAAGTTTGATGAATGAATACGCTAGATTGTTAGATCTGAATATGTGAGTACTATTGAATTTCGGGTAATTATTGTGTTATGCATTCTCTGTCTTTATGCTGCGAAGGTCTGTATATTGAATGATTGATCTGTTTGCTCTGGGTATATCATACTGCAGAATTCTGTTGAATTGAATCTAGATCTATTATGTTATGGTTATATATTTATATTATGAGAAGTATATAATTGTATATCTAGTGCACGTGGATGCAATAGGATATATATTTAACCCTGCGCAGAGACACGGTGATCTGAACAGAATGTAGCCCTGTTGCCTTACCCTTCCTTTCTTAGGGTGCGGAAACTTGGTTCCAGCACCGACCCATAATACTTCGGGTGAGACTGTGATCTATGCAAGAAGGTCACTGCCGAAAAGGCCAGTAGTATAGGGGTTTGTTGGCAAACCTTGCACACTGAACCTGGGTCAGGACCCCTCAAGCCAAAAAATGGTTCAATTGCCGGGACAAGAAGAGATCTAAGAAACGGGATTAGGTAATGGCATCAGAGATCAAGCGTAGGGATGAGAAAGCCAATGTACGACGCAGAACACTATCGGAACAGGTAAGAGGAAGGTCACCTTGCCGATAGTCTGTCAAAACCTACAAAAAATCCGTCAGCCGCCCTAATGCTAGGGCCTTAGGGAGGTAAACTGGAAGAGCCCATGGCAACACACTTAAAATTACCTACCTTTAAAGGAGCGGTCGATGAGGACCTAGAACGATTCTGGTTTGTGGCTGTTTCGGTATGGACGGTGCAATGGGTGGTAAGCAATATTGTAAAAAGAGCACAGTTATCCTTGGCTTTTGAAGAAAGGGCACCAGACTGGTATATGCAGTACCTATCTCAAAACAGGAGTGCAACACTTCAAAATATTAAGGAGGCCCTAAAGCAACAATTCCGGAAGCCAAAATCCTATTCGCAACTGGTATCAGAGGTAAAAGACTTCAAGAAAGGAGCATCTGAGTCAGTATGGGAAGCTGATTAGTGGTTTAAGAAAGCAATCCGAGAAGGTGAGTTCAAATATGATGACAAACAACACATGGAATGGTTTATTGCTATGCTCCTACCTCACTTACGTACGCCCATGGGCTAGCAGACTTTTGAATCGCAAGAAAAAGCCTTGGAAGCTGCCATGAAACTTGAAGTTGCACCTAAGGATGACACAAGGGAAGGAGTATAGAAAATTCAGGAATAGCTCGGGGCCATGCAAATAGAAATACAGAGCTTATGGATGGAACGAGGGAAGGGAGTAAGCACGGACCTTTGGTGCGAGGATTTCCGGGTAGTGGGATTGCATGATACAACCCAGTGTCTGTGAATAAGTAAAGGTGAATTAAAGCAACAATGGTGCCGATTCTGCCGATCTATAGGACACGATGAGAAAAATTTCCACACGTATGACTTACTGATAGATCGAGGAGCCCTCTATAGGGTTCAATCTGTTCCTGCCTCTCCAAGATCCCCTGCAAGCTTTGGTAGCTCCCCTGCACGGGGCAGGGGGGCAAGGAGGAAGCACTGGACGAGGGCGTGGCCAAATGATCTACTACAACTGTGGATAGGTAGGGCACTTCGCCCGGGACTGCTTGAATCCTGCTAGGCAGACCTACAAATACTATCAACAGTTGGACTACGAAATCGAGGATTGCCCGATTTTGCTAACAAAGATGAAGGATAAATAGTCTACTCCTACATGGAATATACAGAGAGTCAAAATGGAGCTAAGGAGCATAACGCGTAGCATGATCACCTAGAAAGCAAAAGAGGGGCCTACTATCCAGAAGAAACTGGCTCTCGGAAGGCAGGAATCCCTGGGAGCCCCTACGCAGCTGCTAGAAGAAGAGGTTGAAACCTTTTTAGGGGCATGCTTGAAACTCCTGCGTAACTCGCAGGCGGGAGAAAGTCTTCAAGTATTACTATAGGACTGCGCAACTCAAACGACTAAGGTTAAGGAAGTACACAAATTACACAGCTATAAAAGGTGCACCAGGAGAGAAATGTGTTTGACTGCACAAATTGGTGACTATGAGATAGATCAAGTTGTTCTTGATCTGGGATCTGATGTGAATGTCTTACCAAAAAAAACGTGGCAACGAATGGGGGAACCTAAATTAGACTGGTCTGCCATCCAGCTGCGAATGGTGAATCAATAGAAGATCATACCTCTTGGACGATTGCCAAAGGTTATGGTTGATATCACAGGAGTAAAGGTCCTGGCTAACTTTGAGGTCATAGAAATTGTGGAAGACATGGACCCCTATCCTACGCTCCTGGGGATAGACTGGGCTATCAACGTAGGAGGTATCATTAATCTAAAAAAATGCAGCATGGTGTTTGAGAATAATGGGACGCATGTAATAGTACCACTAGATCCAACTAAGGGCACACGGTATACCGAACCCGCGTGTGAAGAAGAGGAGCTCGATCACATCTATAGGATGACAGCACAGGAGGAGGACCAAGATGATCCAACAATAGCTGGAGTATTCAACTTGTTAGCCCCCTATAAATTTTTGACAAGCAAACAGGGGGCTAAAATGTTTTTGAGCCTTCAAGGAATGCTTTTCCTCTGAAAAAACATCATCCTTGAAGCCTCCTTGTGCCTTTGTCCTTTGATGAAATCCCCTCTGCTGATTCCCATTGTAAAGCCTCTCTGATTGCAAATAATTGTGCTCCAAAAAGGCCTTCATTTTCCCCTAGTACCCCTGCAGAATTATCCATTTCATCCCTTTTTCCCCCTTTTTCAAAGCCTCCTTTTCACCCCAAAATCCCTCCCTTAGTCCTTCTAAATTATCCCAAAACCCCCTCTAAATCCTACACACACCCCTGGTGTGGTTTAAATTCCCCTTCTTTCCCCTATCGTTACCCTTTATTGGCCTTAAAAGCACTAAAAATGGGTCAAAAACCATATTTCGGACATATATGGGTCTTAGCCCCCTTCAGGCTAGCCCCCTTCATTTTTCCCCCCACGTGACCGAGTGCTAGAACCTGGCACTGGCCCGAAGAGCACTCATTGCGAATGTGTATTGGGGGCAAGGTCCGCCGTCGATCTACACAGATTTGATGGTCTTCACAATCCCATCGCGCCCATGGTCCTAACCCCTTTCACTGCCTTGATCACATCACAATCATCCATTTAACCCGCAAATCAACAGTCCATAGTTCCTTCGTCCTGGTGGTCCCTGCGATGCGCCTTGTGCAGAAACTGGCAGTTTCCATCGTACCGCTTTTGAGAGGCGGGCGATATTTTTCATTTCAGAGTGATTCCACTCATCGCATGACACGTGACTCCGTGCACTATTCATAAACCGCCCTCCATCGCGCGTTATCGTTCGACCACAGATCCGACGCAATATCATTGTACATCGTCTGATCTGGGGCGAGCCATCCGACGGTAGTCCCGCCACGAAGTTGCACGGGAGTTAACCAAGGAAAACAGTACCCCTGGCCCACCATCCGTCGCACTCTGCTACGTTTCCCACTGTTGATCTCCTCCTGAGATCGGACGGTCTAGATTTGATTGCCCCCGCCTTTAACCGTTTTACCCCTGGCCCACTGTCCATCGCCCAGACGCATTTTCAGCCGTCGCTCTCCTCCTGAGATTGGATAGTCCAGATTCAATGCTCGCCTACCATTGATCCGGTCCTGCCATGTCACTCGTTCCACGTTCTTTCATCGTGTCTTCGTCTATTTCCTATATATATTCATTCCAAGGTCAAATTTTAATGTTTTACGTTAAAATTTCCATTCTCACCACCTTCAACTGCATCTCCCGCTGATCCACTACGTTCTACCACATCATCCTCTGCATTCATCGTCCTCATCCGTGCCGCACTACCATTTTCACAGTCATCCCCGCCACCCTCCCCATGCATGTTTTCTTAACGTGTTTTCGTGTTTTGCATGGTTTCAGGTGGTAAAAACCTCCTCTGTTCACAGTCACTGTCACGGTGGCAAAGAATGCAGGGAAGAGTATGCGCAGAAATCGTATTTATGAAGAAAGCCTGGGAATGAGCCATGACAAGATGTGCATTCAAAGGAACAGGGTTAAACTCTGTCAAACCTTCTAGAGCCATTTAAAGCATAGACTTTGTAGACAGAGAGTATCAGTGAAAAGCAGAGAGTTTAAAGGCGTGTAATTGAATATTTTGAGCCTTAACCTAATGATTTGAAGGTAGAGTACCAGATAAAAGACATCATGAATCACACGGAAGGCCCAACGCACAAAAAACCATATCATCAGGGTGTTTATATCAGCAGAATGTCTCCTCCTGAGAAAGGAAACAATACTCATCACAATTTTAATCTACATTGTGTCCAAATGAAGTTTTCCAGCCCTAACAACAGTCCTATGCTATCAGAAGCATTTGTGACACAGTATGGCAGACCCTAGCATATTTATTCTACCTTTTGTTTAATTCACCAGAGTGCTACAACAAGTACATCAGAAACATACCTGGAGTAAATGGAAGCCTGACGAAGACCACTCTTCTCATCCAAATAGTACCAGCGATAAATGCCAAGAAATTAAAACGGAGCGAGGCCTCGGCCCTCTTCCTCTTCTGAGTTTTAATGCTGCATTTATTTTTCCATCTACCTTCTCTGCTCCACTTGAGCTATAAGAATCCCCGAGAACATATTGTAAAGGGTTGTTGTTTGGTTGTTTCCGTTCCTGTTAGAGGAATTAATTTTGACTGTTAGAACAGTCTTGGGAGGGAGTAGCAGAGTAGTTGTTATGTAGTACGCTGGGAGGAGAGAGTTATGACTGTATTAGCCATTGAGCTCAGTGTATGTGATTGGTTTTGCATCAATTAATCAAGCAAATTTCACAGGATCCTGGTCTATTACTACGGGTGATGTTTCTCTTATCTTATTGTTTTATTACATTTTCATGCTGTTCATTGGTCTTCTGGCTCGCATCAGAAATATGGCATAGGATTTACCCTTGTTAGGTACCCTATGTTTCTACTCTCCTTGCCTTTTATGTTTTCTACCGATTGTGAATCTAAGAGTAAATTTCACTAATTTAACCAGTGTAGCGGTTCCATATGCTACTAGCTGATGTATGAATTTGGGGTTTGTTGCTTGGATATTCTTGCTGGTGTCAAAGCATTGAAGGTTCAAAGTCCTTATCTGATCTATAGATCTTGGCTCTGATAAAAATTATCTCTGTTTTCCCTTGGAGCATGCTAAAGCTGACCTGGAGTTAAATGACCTCTAGTCCGATCTATAAGCTACCCCTTTTTCCTTCCATTAAAAGCTGCCTTTGAGTATGTCCAAGCAGGTCTGGAGTTAAATGACCTCTGACCTGATATATACACATAAATTGGGTGTCTTTCCTTCTTTCACCTTCTTTCCTTAATGTTCTATCCCACCATCTATCTAAAAAGATCCTTTAGTGTAGATGACTTGCCCTTTGAAAGCCTTGGCTAGTTGTTTGCAAGTAATCTCCTTTCATGACTCCATATCCCAATGGATGGCACTTTCTTGACCTATCCTCTTTGACCGAAACGTCCTACTGCTTTGCTCCTTTCCTCCCATTACTTTCTCAGTCTATGATCTCATGACCAACCCAACAACCAACCAACCAAATCATTTTAAACCCCCTTTGTGCTTCATACCTAGCCTAACATCTCATTTGAGCTTCAAATATATACCATTCTTTGTTTTATTGGAGAGATCCCTCTCCGGGTCTAGGAGGGCTAGATCCTAGGGCCCCAAAGTGGTTATGATGTTATCTCATCTTTTGGTCTTGCCAATCTGGCCAAAACGTGGGAACCCCAACATAATGGCAACTCCACTGGGGAACTTGAGTGCATTTCACCTTAAACATCCTTAGGCACTCAAAAGACCTAGAATCTCTGGTTAGATTGGCATTAATTGCTGATGGTGGACAACAGCCTGCTCCAAACAGTCAAATTCATCCACCTGGCGACTCCACACTCCATAACCCCTAAAGACCAAATGAATCCACTAGTAGAAGACTCTGAATTGGTCGAGAAGATGCAGTGGCCTTCTTTGCAAAAACATGGATCCAAACATGGACAGAGATACAAAGCTAGATGCCTTGTATTATCAATTAAATGGAATAGCAGAAATTTTTGGTAAAGTGCTAGAGATGTACATGGATAATATGAGTGCAAATGATGATTATTTAGAACAGCCCATGCCTTCTTCAGAACAAGAACAAACTCAAGACCAAGAAGATGAGAAAGACATGTATGATGCTCAAGAATCTGTAGAAGACGAAGAGGAAAGTGATTAGGGACTGCTTGATTGCTTACCTATGTCTTGTGTTACGCTGACTAGAGAATATCACGACCTATTCGCAAAAGCTAATAGAGAATGTTGCTTTGAGGAAACAAGAGACCACATAGAAGATGCAGAATCTGATGTGGAAGAAGAAACCACTCATGAGCCTTGTAGACTAACCGAGTATCATCAGGTTCATGAGGATTGGTTCGAATGAGAGAGAGATCAAGAATCATAAGAATATCCTCAAGATTTCCCTGCAAGCACAAATGAAGATATTCTAGAAGAGGTTCAAGAAGACATCCTGCCTCCAAATCAGCTAACACAAGAGAAAGAGGACTGTTGTTCTTCTGTCCATGATGAGAGGGAAACCCCTGTTTTAATAGAAGAAGAGATTGATCAGATATTAAATCATCAGTCCACCTCAGAAATATTTTATAGAACACACACTCTTTCCCATTCATCTTATGTGTTTAATGATTCAGATCCAGAAGACTCCTCTGTGGGTCGGGACGAAGAAAGACCTGCTGAAAATCCAGAAGGTTTAGTAAGTGACATTACTTACAGTTATGATTTTCCTGTTTATGATCTGTTTGATGATGGTTGTTTTCAAAGGGAAGCTGAGCTTGCAGGACCATCATCCTTAGATTCATGGGAGGAAGATCAGAGCCAGCGACTTCAAAGAAGTAATGAACCCAGTCAGCCTATCTATGATACTGATGGGGAGAGTTTTGAAAGCATAGTGATAGATGCAGATCCATTGAATCTTCACTCTGTTACACTTCAGATCATCAGTGGTGAATGCCATAAAGATGGACATCAACAGCCTTTCATCTTAAGGGAGGAGGAAGAAAGAAAATAAGAGATTCTTGAGCATGATGAGAGTAAGGAGACTTCTCTTGAAAAGGAGGAAGAACTGGTAAATACCTCTGCTCAAGAATACACAGATCTTCTCATGGAGCTCAGCCCAGTAGATCAGAATATATCAGAGCTCCAAGAGGACTCAGCTCCAATATACGATGAGTCCTCCAGTTCAGAAAATGAAGAATATGAGGGATATTCTCTTTCTCAAGAAAGTATTCTTCTTGATATAGTGGAAGAAGAGGAAATCCTGGTTGAAGCCTTCCTGCCAGATATTCATAACCAGGTATCATTTCATGATCCTTATGCACATTTCCAGCAAACATTCGAAGAAGGATCAAAGGTCTTTTTGAGCAGCATGTTGCAAACAGAAAGAAATTTTTTTAAAGTTTTTCTTGTCGAACAAAAAGAGTGGGAGCAGCCCTACCTATCCAGCATGCTCAAAGAGTTGAGCAAGAAAGACCAGTCATGGGATCACTTGATGGACTGGTTGCATTGGAAGACAATGTTTGTAAGCTATACTTGTAAATAGTCCAGCTAGACTAGGGTAGGTAGGAAAATCTCAATAAAGCTTAGTCTGTGAGCATGTAGTTAGTTGTTTTTAATTTCTGCAAAGTCCAGCAAGCCAGACAGTCTAACCCTGGCTTGACTATTTGTTTTTCAATTTCTGTCTTAGAATGTAGAGAAGAAATCTACTAGACAGTCTAATCCTAGCAGATAGTAGTGTAGGTAGAGAAAGTTATGAGGCCAATAGTCTAATCTGGTCTCATGGAGTAATAAGGGTAAAAATAGAATAGGTTTATTTTCTGTTTATAAAAATAAATGATGTAGAGGGTCTGCTAGTCCAAATGCACCATGGAAGAAAAAATGCTAGGATTGCAGGATGGGTAGGTAGATCGTTTGAGAATTTTTCTGCTGATTTGATGTCTTCACAATTTGTGGCAGTTGATCCAAGAGAAGAAAAGAATGAGTCAAATACCAGGCATATGGCCTACACCAAAGATCATTTTTTGAATACTTGACTCCTTCAAGAAGAAGCCATCCCCATGTGGAGCCACTGTTAGCCCCCTATAAATTTTTGACAAGCAAACAGGGGGCTAAAATGTTTTTGAGCCTTCAAGGAATGCTTTTCCTCTGAAAAAACATCATCCTTGAAGCCTCCTTGTGCCTTTGTCCTTTGATGAAATCCCCTCTGCTGATTCCCATTGTAAAGCCTCTCTGATTGCAAATAATTGTGCTCCAAAAAGGCCTTCATTTGCCTCTGGCACCCCTGCAGAATTATCCATTTCATCCCTTTTTCCCCCTTTTTTAAAGCCTCCTTTTCACCCCAAAATCCATCCCTTAGTCCTTCTAAATTATCCCAAAACCCGCTCTAAATCCTACACACACCCCTGGTGTGGTTTAAATTCCCCTTCTTTCCCCTATCATTACCCTTTATTGGCCTTAAAAGGCACTAAAAATGGGCCAAAAACCATATTTTGGACATATATGGGTCTTAGCCGCTTTCAGGCCAGCCCCCTTAATTTTTCCCCCCACGTGACCGGGCGCTAGAACCAGGCACTAGCCTGAAGAGCGTGTTAGCCACCTATAAAATTTGTTATAGTAAAAGGTGGCTAAGACTTTTTTGAGCCTTCAAGGAACAAATTTTATTGCTAAAAAGTGTTAGCCCTTGAAGACTCTTGAAGGTCTCATGCCTCTTTCCAAATCTTCATTGTTGTTCCCATTTTATACTCAGAAGTTCTATTGATTTCATGAGAAAAGACTGCTGCAAAATCATCATTTTTGCCCCTCCCTCCACTGAAAACTAACCTTCATTTTTCTCCCCTTTTTCTCCATAAAAATCCTCTATTTTTCATGATCCCTCTTCTTCCATTCATGAAAATCATTGTTACAAGGTTAAGGACTCACTCTTTAACCTTACCGAAACCCCCAAATCCATTGAAAACTCTGAAAACTTTCATAAAAAACAAGTTTTATTTACTAAGGACTTAAGCCCCCTTGGGCTAAGTCTTAACAACCCCGCCCCATTTTCTTTCATTCCATACAACCTACACCCCGGGACCAAATGTTAAAGATCCCAAGGCGCTAATCACATCACAAAGTTTCGGATGGGTTGATTGAAAGACCAGGCTCGAAGCTCCGATTGCGATTGGCCCTTGTTATATAAAGCCCCGGGCCCATTGTATTCCATACATCTAGCGGCCCCGCAATTGGGCGCCAGTCACGTCATATATATATATATATATATATATATATATATTTTCCGCCCCGATCCAATAAACCTTGGTTTTATTAAAAATTTGTGGGTTTTTCATAAAGTATAAGGGTTTCCGTTGGTGCAAAGTTGAAAAGATATTGACCATTGATCTAAGGCTGATGAACGGCCCGCGCAAAATCGCATCCCAAATTTTCAATCGCATACGTTTGTTTGTTCACCTCGATTGCCGATCCCTGATTGGTTATCCGTCGTTGATCTCCTCTTCACCTTCCGTGATCCAACAATCCTCATTAACTCCGATCACAAGTCTTACCTCCCTTCAAACCCCTCTGATTCACTCTCCGCCATCGATTTGATCTGCAGATCGATGGCCAGCTCTTAATCACATTGGAGTTTTCCATCGCATGCATATATTTATTTTCCTGATCGGCCATCCCTCCGATTTATTCTCCACCGTTGATCTGATCCTCAGATCAACGGTCAAGGCTTCATCGCATAAAAAATTTACATCGACGCCATTTGAATATTGGCCCTGATTGCGATCCTCCGATTGGATCTGGACCGTCCATGTTTCCAGATCGGATGGTCCCAGATCATTCCCTCATGTTTCTCTTCCTCCGCTCTTGTTTGACCTCCTCTAAATAAATCTCCACCGTTGGATGATTGCCATCCAATGGCCATGCTCTTCCCTCCGCCTCTGAAGCAGTTTTTCACCAATTACGTAGGATTTTATAATGTTTTTTTTATTTTGCAGGTGTTTAATGGTTTTTCCATTACATTAAAGAGAAAGGCCGAAGGCCGAGAATGAAGATTCCTGCACCCTCGATTCATAAAATGAAACCATTCGCGGGGCTCTACTCCATGTCTCGTCATTGCTTCATGAGGTAGTGATACCATATGAGCCCTACGTGGCCCTGCACATCGACAAGACACTGTGATTTTAAATCAAAATTAAAAGAGTATCAGTATTGAAGACAGGACGCAGAAGAACAGAAGATTGAAGACTGATTTGCAGGGATTACGGTTAAGATTGATTATCAAAAGCCTAATCCCCCAAATTAAAACACAGTCAAAAGAAAATCATAAGTGTTATCAGACAGAAAATCCTCCACCTCCACATTTGAGGCGAATTGATTCACTAGTACATTTGGCGGAAATTTCGACACTTGGTTCCAACACTTTTGACCAAATGTTGGAAATTTCCCCAAATTTTTTCAATCCCGCCTGAAACCGTCGCTATACCGACGTCTAGAGAAATGTGTCGCAATACCGACACTTAGACAAAGTGTCACAATTGCGACGTTTGAAGGAAGACGTCGCAATTGCGACACTATGCCCAAAAGCGTCGCTATTGCGACGACTACTTCCAAACATCGCAATTGTGACACAATGTCTAAGTGTCGCAATTGCGACGTTTGGAGGCAGCCTTCATAATCACGGCGCTTTGTTTGCGACACAATGTCCAAGTGTCGCAATTACGACATTTAGAGGGATCCGTCAGCGACGCTCTGGTCGCCGTCGGTATAACGACACTTATATGCAATAAACGACAGTTATATGCCTTTGCAAAAATGGTCGGCTTACAGAGTAGCGCGAGGAGTAGTTAATGGAGGCACCTTTGCGATTGCGCATAATTTGGAGAGAAAATAGTTATAATGAGAGAGGCTCCTTTAATTGCGTCTTTGATTTGTGAAGGTATGGATTTTCCAGCCTGCAATTCTATGCTGTCGAGAAAGACTCGCAATCCTCTGGAAACAAGACTATTGTGAAGATGCCTGGCGAAGAAACGGACATCGGGTTCACGACTGTTGATGAACACATCGTAGTCCGGTGAAGAAGGAAACAAGGAGGGTATTATCAGTGAATGAGGGATGTTGAAATATTAATTTCAACTACCCTGTCCTCTGGCCGCTTTCTAAATATGTTTGAATGGCTCTGTCAAACAACCGCTTTCTAAAACTGATGAACAGTCAATTTTGGTTTTGAAATCACAGTCCCTGCACACTTAAAAACAGAGCGCTGTATTGTTTTGGAAACAGAGCAATTTAATAGTAAACGTGGGAGATTTTAATTCAGAAGAACGTGGTCCCACAGACCACAGACCAAATCAGCCATCCACGTGGAAGCAGGCGATTCGATCGCGTTATTTTTTGGCCCATCTGCATTGTGGAATTCCGGACCCGAAACATTATAGGGCGGAATTAATTTGATTTTCGCGTCACAGTTTTCCTCCGTACGAAAAGCCAAAAAACGGACCCGAATTTTTATATGGCGTATTCTATGAAGTTTTCACGTCACAAATTAGGGTGACATCAGCAGGCTATTTTGGAACGCGAATTTGTGATTGAAATCGGGTTTATTTTTTTGAAGTCCGGACGTATGATATAGTTTTATTAATATTTTGTTATAAGTTTTGTTTCACCGCCCGATAGTTATTTAAACCATTGGCTCATATATAACATATGCGCAAATATTTCACTTTGGGCATTTGTAATGTGGGCCCCGAATACTTTAAATAGTACATATACATTGCATTTACTGTAAAGTTTGAGGATTTCACCCCCAAGGTAATTTTTTGTTTATAAGATTTAATGATACATGTGAGATAAAGGTTTATTATTTATCATATATATAAATAAATTTTATCAATATTGTACATTTACACTTTTATGAGGTGATGTTATAAGTAAATTCATAAATATCTCTTTTTAATCCTCATTTTACTCCATGAATATGTTTGGAAATGAAATTTCAATAGATAATTTTCTCCTAACCTATGTATCATCAATATTGTACATTTACATTCTTCATTATGAGGTGATGTTATAGGTAAATCCATGAATATCTCCTTTTAATCTTCATTTTACTCCATGAATATGTTTGGAAATGAAATTTCAATAGATTAATTTTCTTGCTATTATATGTTTTACGAAGATATGGTAAGGAATTCTCACTTTTTCTTCTTAGAAATAATTATATATAATTTTTCTTTTTTTTCAAAATAGATTAGAAAAATTATATGAGAAAAATTATTAATTCATCAATATGTGTGTGTGTGTTGTGAGGAATAATTTCATAGTTCAACTTAATGGTTCATTATATAATCATGTGATCATCACCAATGATATATCTTAAAAAGTAACTAAAAATCCATGTGTACAAAATCGATGTATACTCTAGAGAGTGGTTCTCATATCACTATGTAAATTGTTGTATGCTACTTCAATAAAATTATAAGATAAACTGTAATACACATCATATATGCACCATAACAATTGGTACAGGGTAAAACCCACCTGCCACACCTTTGTACTCGATCCAATTTTCTCTGTCAACTCTTCTAGCCGTGGGAGTTTCCTCCAAGGATCATAATACCCCCAAGGCCTGTTATCACCCTAGTAATTCTCAGGTTGTGGGATAGGGATTTTTGTAGTTAAGAACACCAGGGGTAACCAAGAACTGCTTTGGGAATTCAAGATCTAGCCTTCTTGAACTCTAGAGAGGGATCTCTCTGTATGATTTATATTTTTTTTAGTAACAGATATTAGGCTAGCTATGATTGTGTATTTGGGTTTGATTTTAAAATATTGGTGGGAATAAAGAGATTTCAAGGTAAACCGAAAGGATCTACCAGAATGTTGGATAATGGAGTCAACTCTCTAGGCAAGCAGAACTAAGAAATAAGACTCAGAGATGCAAATGTGCTAAGGGCAAGATAGGTGACCTTCTAAGGCTATGTATAGGCTTGATTTGATGGAGTGGATGGAATCTGAGCAAAAGGGCACTTAAGAATCCTTAAGCTACAGATAAGAAGATTGAAGAAGGGGATATAACTGGGAACCGTAGAACTTCCCATAAGGTTTTACGAATAGGCTATTACTGGCCTACCATATTTAAGGATGCCAAAAAATTCGTGCAGGCCTGTGATAGCTACCAAAGGGCAGGACGCCCTGGGCAGTCTGATGAAATGCCTTTGAACCCTCAACTAGTGATTGAACTATTTGAATGTTGGGCACTTGATTTTTTTGGCCCTATTAGTCCTCCCTCAAACCAAAAAACATACATCTTAGTTGCAACCGAATATGTAACTAAGTGGGTCGAAGCAGAGGCACTTTCAAAAGCTACAGAGGACTCTGTAGTACAGTTTATTTTCCAAATCTTTGTGCGCTATGGTCTCCCAAGGGACATAATCACAGATGGAGGACCACAATTTGTAGGTAATAAATTATCTGAAACATTGCAAAACTACCACATTCAGCACAAGATTACAACTCCATATCACCCACAGGCCAATGGCCAAGTAGAGAGCACGAACAAAGTAGAAAACATTAAAATGCCAAGTAGAGAGCACGAACTATAGTTGTCTTGAGAAATTTATTCACACTGAATACTTCAAATTGTGAAGTATTTATACAAAAAATGTTTACAAAATATCTCAGGAATTGAGATAATGTTTTAATAAAAAATAGGAAAGAAAACTTAAAAAGAGGGATAGCTGCAAAACAGTTTGCAAGCTGTTACATTTTTACAAGAAAAAATAGAACTGATTATTCTAATTTGAACTGATTGTTTTTGTGCACTTTAACCCTGTATTTTTACCATTTGAGGTAACAGTAAAAAATGAATTTCCAAGTGAATTTCCTATTTTTTATCCATTAAATTCACAGCAGATTTGTGAATTCTTGCCACTTTTCTACAGAGGGGATCTTCGTAGTCTTCAATTTTCTGTAACTTTCATATGCCTATGTATACTTGGAAAAGTTAGGCTTGATAGTGAACATATGCCTGATCTCATTATCTAAAAAGAACAGATTTTCAAAATACTGAAGAAGTATTTTGCCTGTTGGTGATCCTTGAGGCAGTTGTTGTCTGGCTTGCTCTTTTGCATGATTTCTGATTTTTAGATCATAATCTTTCTAAGGCATTAACTTGTCATTCAATGCATGAATATCAGGCAAACCTGCTTCTGACAATGTTTTGTATTTGGCTAAAAATCTTGAGATGGATAAATTCATGTCTTTACACTGGTCCTCTAGATTACTCATTATGTTTCTTTTGTTCAGGACCTTTTTGATTTGAAGAATGGTTTTTGTTCTATCAACAATTTTCAATTCTTCCAACTCTTCCCTGGTTTTACTGTTTAAAAAAGATATGAGTTGGATTTCTTGGGCTGGTTTATTGTCAATTTCCCTCTTAGTCTTGTCAATCTCTGCACTAGCAACTTGAAGTAACTCCCTCTGTTCATAAATTATCCGAATTGAAGGCCATTGAGAATGAATGCCTTCAATAATTTTGGTCCATAAATGATTTTTTATAAAGGCCACTTGATCTGTAAGATTTACTTGTGCTTGCAGAATCTTTACCTATTCTTGTAGTCGATCAACCCTTTGCTCATGTCCTCTAGAAGTAATCAAGGCATCATTTTTGGATTTTTCTAAATTTTTAATAGTGCCTTTCAAACTAAGAATCTCTTTATCTTGGTCTTGTAGTGTGCTTCTCTGTGAGGATGAAGAAGAAGAGGCAGAGATTAGAGAAGTAATTGGCATTGCAGTTGGCAGTACTCCTTTCGGTGCCAAGTGTTCTACCAAAGTAGATGGTATAGCAGTGTTTACAGTGGGGATCACTGTAGGAATGACCATTGGTTGTGCTTTTCTTAGTTCTTCATTCTCTTTCATTAGAGCTTCTATTTGACTTTCCATTGTTTTTATCTAATCTGCCATTTGATGTACAAGCTTCTTTAAATCATCATTCTCTATTTTTTGCTGTAGAATTTATTTTTCTTGAGAGTTTTCACTCTAAGGCAACTTCAACTGTTTTCTAAGAGCAGCTATATCCTCATTTTTCTGTTTAATTCAGACTTTTTCCCCTTCAATGTTGGCTGGGTCACCCCCTGCTTCAATCACTATATATTCTAGTGCTTTTATTCTTAAATTATTAGTATACAGTGAGGCTTTGTCCAACCTCATTTGATTTTGAAGGTTGAGCACTGTTTTCTCAAGCCTAATTGATTTCATAGTTTTATTGACAATTTTGGAATATAGCATTTCAGTATTGCTCCTATGAAATTCAATTTGATCTAATTCATGAATGGCATCTGCATCTAGTTCAAGAGCTGTTTTGGAATAATCTGCCACTGATTTTGGCTCAGCCACTGTAGGCTTCAAGAATGACATTACCAATTTATTGGATGAATAATCAAATGATGAAAGAATCCTGTCTTTGTTTCCAGGCTTTTCCTTAAGAAATCTAGAATGAGCTTGATTATTGAGCTCTTCATTCTTCTCTTTAATCTGTCTGAATCTGATCTGAATCTCTGACTCTATATTGTCAGTTTCCTGAGAAGAAGGAGGCAAATCGACAGTAGCTTAGTTTTCCTTCATGACTGTATCTTTTTTTTGTGTTCCAATTTTTATATTTTGAAGCTCTTTTAATGTTTGAGTGACTATTCTTGTTGCTTCATCATTTATATCAATATTTACAGCCTTATCCTTTTATTCTTCTATTGACTTGCTTCTTTTACTATAAGGAGTTCTGAATTTTATGTCCTCAATAGTATCAGCTATGAAACTATCTCCTTCTCTGTCTCTTTTATGTACATTATCAGTATCTTTGCTTGTAGAAGCCACCTGTACTGTCTGTTCAATCTGTTTGCCTTTGCCACTGTCTACCTGTATTACCTATACTGCCTGTGAATCATCATCAGATAGGGTGTTTGGCTCCCATTCAATTTTATTTACATATCTTTCAATATGGGGCTTATGATCATGCAAGTAAATAGAAAACTTACATTTTACCCTTGCTGCTCTCAAAATAACTTGTGGGTCATACTTCCATGTAAAACTACATGTGAAATTATACTCTTTAAGTTTGACATTTATCTCATTGGCAGCTTCTCTGTTATTCACAATGAATGGCCCAATTTGATTTTTCAGCTTAAATTGGGTCTTTTTCTTGAAAGCTATGAATTTGATTTCATCTACATTCAATAGTTGTCTAAGATATTCTAAAGCAAATATTCTTGTAGTAACAAATATGGGTAACTTATATGGGGCCAGGGATGAGCCATACACTCTGATTTCTGTATGATTTTTATATAAATACCAATCTCTAGTTTTGTAGCTCTCTGATAATTGCATAATTCTTCTTGTCTCATCATTGATCCTAGGGATCTCCTCTTTTTCCAAGAGATACATAGCAGGGGCTATAAATGAGTCATTGAAATATGTAAAACTATACTTTTTGTTCCATTTCCTTAGAATAGATGACCAAAATACTACTGATAGAAATTTACTTCTGCATCCACTTTCTCACATTCAATTGGAAACTTATCTGTTTGATAATATAGGAAGAGGTGGAGTAGATAAGAGGAGTATCTGAAAACTCCTTCGTCTGGTAATCTGGATAACTGATAATGCATACTTTCAGCAATAAATCTAGCAAAATTTAACTGAATGGATGGTGATTGACCAACGCTTAGAGTTGACAGAAAACCTAGGATAGCCACATCAGTGAATTCATCACTGGCGTATCCTAGTATGAAGGAGAGCATTGAGACAATCTATCTAGTTTCATCTGGGAAATCAACGGTGTCGAAAGGAGGATTTAAATTAGGAATATAAACTTGATTTGGACAAAAATTCTGGTATATTTTGAATCTAGTATTGAACTCCAAGTCAAGATATAGTTGGGTTAAATATTCTATTGATAGGGAAGTAGAATTGGGGTCATGATTCATTTGCAGCATGGAATTTATCGACTCTTCAATGATGTAAAACAGGATATCTTTTTCTTTGTTTACAATACATATTTGTTCTGGCATATAATAGGCTTGGCATAATCTGATAAATTCAAGAACAGAATGAGTGAGAGGGACAATATATCTAGGCAGACTGGATTCCCAAATTGGAATATCTTTGTCACTCTTTTCCACTGATTTTCCATAGCACTAATTATAGACATCAAGCAAGTTAAATTCTACATTAAGGTCTATTATTCTACAGTCCAGGTCAACTAAAGGGTTGTTTTATGGAGAAATGACTGGAGGCTGGACTGGTCTGACCACTTCTGTAGAATCAGCCGTGAGTACAGGAGTTGGTTTGTCGATTTTGAAGGAAATAGGCTGAGGAATCTTTGCAGAAGAGTTCTTTTGAGATTTTGGGCCTCCATTCTTGGGGGTTACCTATTTCTTGGTCATTTTTAATAATGAACGAAGCAAGCTTAAACGGTTTTCTAAGTTCCTTTACGAGAAACAGGGGTTTCTTGGCGAATTTCTACTGAAAATGGGGTTTCTGAGTATGGTTTTTAGGAAATGCAAGGAATTTAAAGCTCAGAACGTGTATTTAAAATCGATTTCAACAGCAAAATGGACCAGGGTATGGAAAAAACTGCGAGAAAGGGCAATTAGGGATTCCAAGAAAATTTTGACAGAGTTTCCCCTGAAAAATGGACACTTTTTTGCAGTAACTTTGGTAATTATTTGAAATCCACGGGAATTTTGAAATCTCAGAGGGCAACTTCGAAGAAAAGTACCTGGAGAACCAGCGGAATTCGGTTGAAGACGTTGCAGAGGTGCTCAGTCTTCAATTTTTTGAAAATGGCTTCGCAGAGGACAATGTAGTACTTTGTAATGGAAATTCAGGGCAATGGGCGTCGAAAAATGGTACTGGTAGGTTGAAAATGGCTCTGCAAAGTTTCTCAGGGTTCAAACGGCGTGATTTTGAGGAAAAACAGTTCTGCAATGTTTTTACAGGTTTAAAGCGAAAAGGTGAAAATTTGAATGAAAAATATAATTTAAATGTATTAAACGATGGTATAACCATAGTTAAATGACATTAAACTCAGGTTAAACGGGTGAGGTTTAGGGAATACCACCAGTGGTATTCACGAGGGTAAATGGTGGTAAGCGAAAACTAGCTTTTCTAACGCGATACAATGTGGTGGCGACACGTAAGCGCGGGTGGTTTGGAAAAACCACCCATTTTGCGCGGCTTTGCCAAAACATCAAACGATTACTTTATGAGCGCGAAAATGTATTAGTGCCATCAGATCTGGATTCAACGAGCGAACAACCACGATCAAAAGGAAAGGTGCGGGGAAAAGGTAAGTTATCGGGTTCACTTTGGGCCATTGATCTCGGGAAACCATCGCTATACCGACATTTAGAGAAAAGTGTCGCAATACCGACACTTAGAAAAAGTGTCACAATTGCGACACTATGCCCCAAAGCGCCGCTAGATGGCTGCCTCCAAATGTCGCTATTATATGTTTTACGAAGATATAGTAAGGAACTCTCTCTTGTTCTTCTTAGAAATAATTATATATAATTTTTTTTTTTTTTCAAAATAGATTTAAAAAATTATATGAGAAAAATTATTAATTCATCAATATGTGTGTGTTGTGAGGAATAATTTCATAGTTCAACTTAATGGTTCATTATATAATCATGTGAGCATCACCAATGATATATCTTAAAAAGTAACTGAAAAGCCATGTGTACAAAATCGATGTATACTCTAGAGAGTGGTTCTCATATCACTATGTAAATTTTTGTATGCTACTTCAACAAAATTATAAGATAAACTGTAATACACATCATATATGCACCATAACAATTGCCATACAACTAATTTGTTTTAGGATACATGTGGCATTCTAGGGGTAAATTTTATATGATGTGTATATCAATCTATTAGGTGTTTGTAAGTTGTGAGTATCTAAGAAATGATAAGGAATATCCATACATCATGATCTTGTAATGTGATTATAAATTGTGTCTATAATTTCCATAAAATGTATAAATGATTTGTTTAAAAAAAATCAAACACAATCAACCCTAAACAATGCATATGATGTGGAATGTCATTAGCGAATCCAAAATGATGGTCACATGTCCCATTTCTATGGTAATGGTGATCATATATATGTTGTAGCGACACTTGATGAGTAATTAAATAAATCTCAGAGTGTGACTCATTGTGCCATATTTTTTAAAGCATGATTTGTTTTCCTAGTTTTTACTAATTTGTTAACATATTTTATTCATTTGGAAAGCTAATTAATGATGCTTTAAGTAATTAGGACCTAATGAGAGATCATATTCACATCTTCACTGAAATATATTGGTAATTATAGTCACTATATGGACCGCACATGCATGCTACTTAAGAAAAATTGAAATATAAACTATAATACACATCTTATATCTGCCATAACAATTGTCATACAACTTATTTACTTCTAGATACATATGAAATACTTTAGGTAAATTCCTTATTATGTGTATACCAATATAGTAGGTGTTGGTAAGTTATGAGGATCTAAGAAATGATAGGGTATCCACACATTAGTAGTGCCCTAGTGAATTTTTTGCATAATTTTCTATTTGTTGTAATTTTGATGCCTGGATTTGTTATAGATTTCAAATAATATATAAAATTATCTACCAATTGTTCTTTATAAATAAGAAGTACAATAAGTAGTCACCTAAAAGTGAGCCATGTGAAAATATTGGTAACATGAGTAACCTGGTAAGCTGTAAATGAAAAGTGAATAACCTCCACTCACCAACAAGTGGCAAGCAGGGTTGGAATTTGGATTTCTATTTACCCGTCACACAAATTTTTTTGACGTTTTGGTCATTATTTTTCTAATCAATAAACGTTACGTTTAAAATTTTTCACTTCATTAATGATGTTCTCGTAATAAATTAACCCTTCACCAATAAAAGTTTGATTAAAAAAATTGAATGCTCTTCCATTTTCTTTGGATTTTGGAGTGTGATATATCTGTGTCATGGACTTTTAATACCTAAAGTTAAAAGAGAAATAAATGATTCTTGTCAAACTAATATTTCCTCAATATATGCTATGATCTACTAAACATTAATTCAAAAATCAAGTAACCTTCCAATATAAAGAAAAAAACATGAACGAGCTTTCCCTAAATTGCAATAAATTTATGTTTATTATTAATATTGCATAATCTGTCTTATAAAAATTGCATAATCGGACTAAGAAAAAATCCTCAGTGCATTTTTTATTGTTGTTGTGATTAAAAAAATGAGCCAAAGAATGCTAAGGCACTCAGAGAAATCAATCTATGTATTATTTCTCACAAAATCATGTTGAGTAGTAGAGACTAAGCGCTAGATTTTTTTGTGTCCTCAATCTCTCTATTAATTATGTCTATGTAGTTATAAGAATAACAAGCCAAAGAAATCTCAGGCTTCTAGAGAAATTAGTCTCTGTGTGTAGAAATTGATGATTACTGTTGACTAAATGTTATACCATTTGAAATTGCTGAGCGAAATTAATCAGGCCATGATGTACCATTTGTCAGTATCTATTTTCTCATGTATGAAAGTTGATGTACCATTGAAAGTTTAATAATTCTATTGAAAGTTTAATAACTATATATATATATAGATATATATATATATGTATGTATGTATGTATGTATGTATGTATGTATGTATGTATGTATATATATATATATATATATAATTTTTTTTTTTTAATTTAATGATTAATAATAATTAAATTAAAATTCTTAAAAGACAAAATAAAAGCCTAATAATCACGAACTATTATGATAATTTAAAAATATAGAACTCAGGCTGAACATAGTTACAAAGATACCAAGAAAAGAAGAGTGCAATAACTTCTTTCTTGACAACCTATGAATGCCATTCTCAATGAAGACTCAAGACTCAACTGGATTGGATTGTGTATCAAAATAGTAGGAATGAATCAAAGTTCAATGAATGAATAACTTGATCGAGAAAATTTATAGGGAAAGGTAACTTGACTATCAATCTACTAAACCTCACTTCCATGATTAAAAAAACACCCCCACCTTCTCAGTGGTCCCATCATGGTCCGCCTATTGAAAAACAACCAACAAATATTATATTTTTAATATTTTTGCATGGCCATTGGACAATGATTTACTATGGTTTTCCTACTAAATTCCAATGGATGATTATTCAAAAATATCGAGAATTAGTTTAGTCTCAAGGCATAGCCAAGAGCCTTACTGGATAATTATAGATTACCTCTCCATTGGATGATTGTACATTTTTCATCTACTTTTTCACGTGAGTTTCAGTTGATGCTAGATCTTTGCCTTCTATTTCTTTAGTGAAGCTAAGAGTTAACTTTGATCTTACATTAATAACTATACTTGCATGAATATCCATGCTTCTATACTTCCCCACTGTGGTCAATGTTGATGTATGGACTTGGCCCATTGATCTTACAATTAACTCACTATTCATATTCAATTTTCTCCAGTTCAGCCCAATAAAATAAGGAAAACAGAAAATGAAGTCCTGATTTATCTTTCCAGTGCTCCTACATAATACAAATACTCTTAAAAACCAATTAATATATAAATTGTTATCATTCATGCTAAAATCAGTTTGAATTTTTATAATGAATCTGCTTACAATTAATAGATTACATTGCTCATAGAATAAGAGATAATTTAGAACTATGATTTCACAATAATAAATTATCGGGCTCCCACAGGGCGATGAACTTGGTCGGATGTGACCCTTCTGTAGCAGCTCTTGAATCTGCCTCTTGATTTCATCGTTATCCAGAACAGAGCACCGATAGATCGGTCCGTTGGGTAGCGGTGCACTTGGGGTTAGATCAATCGAGTGCTTGACTTGACAGTGTAGAGAAACCCCTGTCCCCACACTCCTCCACAACCTTATCCATTTGTTGTTGTCGTGTAGAGGAGCCTTTTCTGGAGGTCATGGCTATAGTCTTCTTCTTGCCCTGGGGGTGGATCATCAAGAAAACGAATTTCTTGGTTTGGGAAATGAGCTTACTGCATTGTTTTGTAGTAACCAAAGAGATAGTAGCAGGAGGTGGTACCTCTGGTATCCTGTACAACTTATTTCCCAAAGTAACAATAACAGCACAAGATCGAGATTCATACACCGCATGACGCTTCCACAAGTATGGTTGTCCTAATAATACATCAGAAACATCAATAGGAACAACGTCGCATAATACCTTATCCGTGAAGGGCTTGATGCTATAGGGAAGGCGGCACTACTGGCTGACGCGGAGATCTCGTCCTTGGTGAAGCCACCCGATGGTGTATGGATGTGGGTGAGCTGTGGTCGGCAAGCCCAACCGCTTCACGACATCTGCCGAAATGAGGTTATTTTGGCTCCCATTGTCGACAATGAACTGTACCGGGGAGCCCTTTACCCACATCTGGGAGTGGAAGAGATGTTCCTCCTTCTGGATCTTTGTAGTGGCAACAGTGGCATTGGGCTCTGCATCAATAATCTGTTTCCCTTTGTCATTCCCCTTGTCAGGTTCTGATTCAGAGTCAAAGCATGCATCTGACTCAGAAGCCCGTATCTCGGTCACCAACGACTGCTTGGCCCGACACTCACTTGTGTTGTGAGTGGAGCTCTTATGGAACTCACACCACTTTCCCGTGTCCTTCTTTGGCTTTGCGGTGTTGTTCTTTGCTTGTGGCTTCGACAATTTGTCTTGAGTCACCGTGCCTTGGCTCTATCCTTTGTTCTGTGGTTTGGGAGCACCTTTCCCTTGCTTTTGATTCGTAGATCCAAAGTCTCACTTCTTCTGTTTGAATTTCTACTCAATCTTGGCAGCATACCGATATACCGTACCAAGCGAGGAGATGTCGAGGAACTCCATTACCTCTTGAATATATCTATGTAGACAAATGCGATACTTTAGCACTAGATGTTTCTTTGAATATTTGATACCCAACTTGGTGCATAGGGTATGGAACAGATTCGTCAGCTCATGCACATCTTGATCCCTTTGTTGCTGTAGTGTGGTCCATTGTATGTACTTGTCCTCATAGCTCCCGACGAGATAGTATTGTTCCTTGACGGCGTCTCAGAAAGAATTCCAAGTGGGTACGACCGAGAACAAAGAGGGTTCTGTCTCATCCTTTTTCTCACAGTGGCTTTCCCACACGTCCTTGACATGGGGGGCAGCTTTGAGGAGTGCAAAAATAATCTTCTCCCTATCGGAAAAGTCATGAACCGAGAAATATCCTTCTAATAGATTCAACCATCTATCTACGGAATCTGCATCTATTTGACCCTCAAATATGGGAATTTCAAAATTTAAGTACCTTAAAAGGAGTCACACCTCCAGAGTGGCTGCTGGATGCAGATGCGCCACCGGTGGGCAGTCGTTGAAGGATCTGGGCAAAGTTATCCATCATCGCGTTCCTTTTTTTTTCGAGGGCCTCCTTGAGCAATATTTTGATAGGATATCCTTCTCCCTCGTCTTTCTTTTCTTCCCCCATGGGCGTCCGTCGGGGTTTTCGAGGCTGACCTTGCAAAGGTTCTACCAGATCGAGCCCTAACTCCTTATACCCTGACCTCATTGGGGACATGCAAAGAAGGATCGAGAAAAAACAGACCGCTCTGATACCACTGATCCGGATTTATGCAAGAATGCAACAGAATAAACACATAACCATAAATACAGAGATGCAATGGAAATAACACTTCGTTTTATTAATATCAAAGAACTGAAATTTGCTTATAGACAGAATGGAAATAAAACTAGCTAGGGTGCTGGTAGCTATCTCTGAGGAGAGATGTGGCGGCTACAGGCCTCTGAACTGAGTTACAATGAGGCTTGAGGGCCTATTTATTATTAAGAAACAATGGAGAACCCTAAACATCCAAAAACCTAACCCGAGGAGATGAAGCGCCAAAACTATGGGCCCCGTTTGGGTAAATTGGTGTTTCAACTTCCCAGGGACGTAACTTTGGCATACTATCTCTATTTGACGCACATGATACATCATTAGAAAGATCTATCCGAGGGCTACAAATTTAGCCACAAATATAATTCTAGAATGGAATGATACAAAATGATATTTTCTGGAGGCGCGATGCCCAAAAAACGTCGTTTAGGGCCTTAAAATAGCTCTGGAAGTTCAAGACATGAAAAAATGCTAAAAATAGTAAGTTGTGCCGAAACTGAAAAACTGAAAGAGACAATGGTGGGGCCCCAAGTGGAATAGGTGGGTGGCCACCAGTACCCACCTGGATCATTGAGTGAGCCAAAAAAGTAACTTTCCTTACTTTTTGAGTACAACCTTGCAATTGCGAAGAGGACTAGTGTTGCAAAATTATTGGTAAGTGGAAATTAAAGGGCGTAAGAACGTTTTTGAAAAAATTTCAAACGTCAAAATTAAGTCTTCTATCCTTCCTAGAACCTCATGGAAAATGGGAATCCGCAAATTCTAGTCATAAAATATGTGCAAAATGCCTTATGACGGGAAAAATGGAGGACTGGTCCTATGCTGCTACATGAGTTAGGGTTTCATGTGGCAACAGGGAACCTTGTATAGTTTTTAAAGGATAGGAAAGAATAATATTGTCAGTTAATCATCACATGAAAATTCATCACCATTTGAAAATTGTGTCCTAATTTGAAACAATAAGACTACCCAACTATTTCATTATTTAATTTTGATTGTGTAATACAAAAAAATATCCTAGATAACTTAAATAATGTAAGCACTTTTGCAAAAATTTAGTGGAGAGAACCTTCAATTACATTTATTTTGAAGTTCAACTTGCATTTTAAGCCATTTTAATTAGTCTTTCATGGCTATCTAGTAAAAATTTCAACCTCGTGTAGAAATTTGTTTGTCACTTGTATTAGAAATGCAAAAATCAAATGTAAATAAAAATGATTTGAAATGCTAAAATTCAAATGCGCGCTACATAAAAATGATTTTTTAAAAACTACATTAACATATGATATCACGCGCACATTCACCCTCAGCTCTTGCAGAATAGCATTCACCCTTAGCTCTTGCAAACAGCATTCGCCCTCAGTTCTTGCAAAATGGTAAGTTCTTACTGCAGGCCCTTCCTCCTGTAGTAGGGTTGACCCTATTTGGGTTTTTTTGGAGCCTCTGAGAATACAAAGGTTGTGATTGATTACGGGGCACTGCCTATATTTGTGGAACTTCTTACCTCTCGGAATGATATTGTTCGAGAACAGGTAGCATGTTCATTTTAGAGGCATAAAATTATTCTTCCCAACTATCTTTATACGTCTGTAATTTTGGAATTTGATTTAAAAAACTACTACCCAACTTTGAGTTCAACTGGTGTTCATGTAAGGTTGTTTGGGCTTTGGGAAATATAGCTGGAGACACTGCATCATTTAGGGATCATGCCCTCAGTCATGGAGCTCCGAGGCAGGTGCTTGCCAAGTTGAATGATACTGCCAAAATTTCAATGATACCAAATGCTACATGGGCTCTGTCAAATTTTTGCCGTGGTAAACCCCAACCACTATTTGAACAGGTAAGAAGAATACATTTTCTACCTCTTCTTCTTAGTTCACAGATACTGTGGATTTTTTTTTATAGATCTTGGTGCTTGGTAGATTTGGACGTAATATGGACCTAGGCGCTTGTTCATTACAATGACTCCGTCATCAGGTTTTAGAAAATGCTCAGAAATTTGGGTTTCACAAGGGGATTACCCTTGCTTGCAATTATCAATTATCAATCACATTCAAAAAAAGTCTTTCGTAGCATTGCTGAGCTCTTTGTAGGTGAATTTCCGAGGCAATTTCACAATATCTGAACTAAATTTGTCTGTCCTTTTCAATACTCTACGCTTTTAACAGAACTAGATAAGCAATCTAGTGGCCAATGCAACAACAACAACACCTCCTGTTGCAATGCCTGCAATTCACCCTCTCTGCACGCATGAATGACTATGGCACCCTCTTTTGTGAACAGGTACTGGAGCTAAAGGTACTGGTTTCCATTAGGATCATGGAATTCAACATCCAAAATAGTATCAAATTCCACTACAATAGTATTCCCCAGCGAGGGCAACAGTTCATTGATACCTATTGGACTCATCACCCCCAAATAGCCTCCAGGGCTACCCAGAGTGTGATCATCTAGAGCAATAACAAATGCTCATCCATCCCCAATTGAAACAATAATAGGACCCACATTGGTTACAGAAAAGGAGAAACACGTTTTGAAAGAAGAAGAAACTTTTGTATTAGGGTCTAGAAATATAACTGGTCTATTGTACAATGCCCTACCTGCACTTCAAATTGGTACTCCCAACTCCATGCTAAGGCTCACTGTGCCATTCTTCAGATGAGCATCTTAACCTGAAGTTTGATTCCAAAAAACCCAAGTCCCCTGTTCTATGCCCAAGACCTCTGTTACAACGAGTAGTGTTCTGAGCGAAATACTTCACAATAAGAAGCAAAAGAAACATCACAAAATTTCTCCGCTTTAGACTGATAATTTTCTGTGCGAAAATTCAACTGCGGACAGTAAAAACATAATATCAAACACAACCAATCGACAATGGAATTTGAACATGAGGATTTATAACCACAGAAAACCCTCTCCAGGTTAAAAGAATTCCAGAATGGCTTTAAGATTCTACTAATGAGCGCTTACAACACCATAGAAATTATTGTCACAATGAAATCTGCTAGAAGCAAAGCCCTTATATAGTTTCTACATTTCCACAGTGGAAGAAAGAATCTTGTTATCTCTCATGATCTGGTTCTGTGGTCAAATCCTTTGCTATGGCTGTCTTGTTCTGCTAAACGTGGATCTGTCTTAGCTTTAGCTCTGGTTCTCATTTAGAATCGTGGCTATCTGATCTTGCTGTGGCTTTGACTATACAAACTTGTTCAATAGGAAAATGTTGACTCTGCTATATATAGGAGCTTCAATGGGTGCTCTCAAACACTTTTTTGGACAACTTTGTTTTGTCTCTGATTCAAGGTAGAACTATGTTGGCCTTGGTTTTTTAGTCCTTGGAACTTAGTTCTCTCATATTTTCCATCCTATCCCCAGTTTGCTACCGAGAAAGACATAACTTCACGATATCAAAACTGATTATTTTTTGTCATTTATCTTTAGTAATGGTACAGCCTTAATTTGGTGCATTCGTACAGTATCTGAAGAGCACTCTCAAGCTGTTATTCAGTATTTTAGCATAACTACTACATTTAACTGCCATGCTCTAATATTTATATCAACCATAAGCATTCTTAAGGTAGTTCCACATTTGTGAAGCAGAAGGAATGCTTCTGACAACTTCTTATCATAGTGGTACAATTCTGTTCGCGGTTTATCTTTTATAAACCTCCAATTTTCCAAACGTAGTAGAGACTGCAGTTTGCATCTGAAATTTTGGACAAATCTGTTTAGTATTCTAGATAAAATGTATTAAGAATAAAAAAATCCCACAATTTGTAAAAAGACCACAATTTTGTAAAAAGCCCACATTTTGTAAAAAGCTCACAATTTGTAAAATGCCCACTTTTATTTTCTTTTTGCTTATATATTGAGCTCCCATTGAGTTCAACAAGTCTTGGGTTTTCTACACCATTGAGAGAGATTTATTGTTTTCTTTATAGGATAATTTGCATAAATGGAAGAAAACATTGGAGCTCGAAAAAAATTCAAAAGGGTGAAAGGGGTGATGGCAGAGTTTATTGCCCTTGTAAAAAATGTTGTATGAGAAATAATGTTAGAGTTTTAATAGCAACAGCAACAGTGCATTGTAGGAAATTATGGGCACATTGATGGTGGATCAAATGAGTATCGTCCTGTGGTAATTAATTATTTATCTTCATTTTGATTATATCATAAAATTTTATATTATTTAAATATTTTTTATATGCGCACTAATGTTTAATTATTAATGTTTGTAATTTTCATAAAGGCACAGTTTCCCCCCAACTTTTTGCAGATGATCAACCAGCTTCCACAGCAAAATAGTAGTATATTAGATGATGTTGCACTAGTACAAGAGAATATTGCAGCAAATATTAGTATTGGAAATGATGTTTTACAAGGTGAAGAACATGAAGCGAATGATGAAGGTAATTTTAATGATCCCATGGAGGTAGATCATGATGACAGTAATGAGACAGTTCACATTAATGATGGGACAAATCAAATGCTCCAAGACTTGTATGGTGAGTCAGATGATGATGGTGGAGAGAGCAGTGACGGTATTTATGATGTACCTCTAATTGAAAGGTCAAGTGAACGAATTTTTGAACACTAAAACACAACTCTTCTCTCTACTACATTGTTGTTGGTGAACTTAAAGGTTATGAATAATTTGTCGAACATATGTATGACACAACTCCTAAGGTATGCAATATGTATATATGATCACATATATGCAAATGTTGATTATTTTCCCTTTTTTTAGTTGTAATAAATGTGTAAAATAATAACTTATATCTATATCTATATATATATATATATATATATATATCAAAACCGGTCAGTCAGGACGGCTGCCGGTTGGAACCGGCCTTGCAACCCGGTCAATAGCCTATTATCACCTGTTTTGGTTGGTTAACCAGACCTAACCAGCCAGTTAAGTAAGGAATCGGCCGGTTTATGCATAAACCGGCCAGTTCCGTACTTAACCGGCCGGTTACATGCTCCTCCATGAGTTGAAAATTCCTCAGTGTCTCCTCCATGAGCTGCAAATTCCTCTATTATACTAGCAACAAACTTGTCTAATAACTCATACTCAACACCTTATAGTAGCAACAATACACATGATGACTGATAAATACAAGGCTGGCTAGCATAAAATCCCTGGTAGCATGCAACTCATCAAGTGTACTTGATGACAATTTCTGTTCTCAAAACAATCAGCAGCAACCTTATTTCACACTTAGCTAGGAACTGTCAGACCCTCTCTCTCTGCTCACACATAGCAGCAGCATAAATACAAAACCTTTCACACAGCATACAAGCAATTTGATCATGGCATCAAGACTGATGCAAATGGTCTGACGCCACTCAAGGGACAATGCACTAAACTGGCTACTGAGTTTTTTGGGTTTTAATGAATCTTTTCAGTGATAAATTTTGTCAAACACATTGTGAGCAGACTGCTGAAGTTGTAATGCTCTCTCCACTTGTTACAAATAGCACTAATAGTGGGTTTCATAAACCAATTCAATACCTCTAAGTGTTGTAGATGTTTTTCTAGAAATTTTGGCAAGCAAACATAGATAATGAAGAATACAAGATCTTCAAAATGCTGGTCTGATATATATATATATATATTGAACCCAGAATTGTCTTTAAGGCTGATACAATGAATTGACAACAGATCTGAGTAGGGACAGATTGTATATTATAATATTAACTCAGCAATAAAACACAGTGAATAATATAAGAGAAACCTGATACATTACTTCAACAAGTTTGCTTATGTATTTTTCGATGATATGTATTGCATTTGGTGCCATTTTGATATATTCACCTTTGCATGGTATATAAATGAGAAAAATTTTCATATTTTGTCTCTATTGGCTTGGAATCATGGTTGCAAATCTTAAAAATAGTTTTTTTTTCCTTCATTTATTAAAAAATAATTATTTAATGTATTTTTTTTAAAACCGGTTCATTGAGATCTGACCGCTACCGGTTAGACCGGTTCCGGTTCGAAACCCGGTTCATTAGCTCCACCGATCTGGTCACCGGTTCCGGTTTTAATAACTATGATATATATATATATATATATATATATATATATATATGATTAACAATCTTTACAAGACACTACTTTTTGTTTCTGTTGTATATTGTTGGGTGAATATTTGTTACCATCTCCAAATACTTTACCTCGAACATATCGAGATCTACGTGCTATTATGAAACACTTTGGAATGGAATATAACACTATAGATGCATATCCTAAAGATCATATTATATATTACGGAGAACATGTGTTGAAAAAAGAATGTCTGAAATGTGGTACCAATAGATATCGAACAGATCAACTAACCAAAAAGGTGCCTCAAAAGGTTCTTCGTCATATTCCCATAATTCCACGTTTGCAGCGAATGTTCAGGTGTAACAACATAGCAAAGTTTATGGATTACCATTCAAAGAATAGAAGTGGAGATGGTGTTCTTCGAATGCCTGCAGATGGTTCTGCATTTAGAGAAATCGAGGAAAAATATGTAGATTTTAAAAATGAACCTCGTAATGTCAGGCTTTCATTGGCAGCTGATGGTGTTAATCCATTCAAAGAGCTTAGATCTACTTACTCAGTGTGGCCTATTTTCGTTATCAACAATAACATTCCTCCTTGGATGTCAATAAAGAGGGAGCACATAATGTTGACTATGATTATTCAAGGTATTTGATACATTATTTCTTTGAATGTAACATTTTCATTTCTCTCGTTGTTTGCATAAGTATATATTTTATTTACTTACTTACTTATATATACATATATCATGGGAGTAATTATTATGTACCGTAATTTTGAACAATTAGGTAAGTACTAGGTCAAAGATATGAATGTATATATTGAGCCTCTTATCGATGAGCTAATAAAGTTATGGCATGGCATCACTATGTATGACATCACTAAACCAATCAAGCAGAAGAGATTTCAATGTCGTGGAATTCTTGTATGGAAAATTCATGATGCCCCAGGACTAACACATGTTTGTGGTATGTAATATTTCATTGCATTTTAATATAATACATAATTATCTAAGTTAGATATGCCATATTTCATGTTTTAAAAATGATCTCATAGTATATTAATTGTTATTGATCCATCTATTGCAGGTCTTCAAACAAAGGGTAGATTTGCATGTCCAGTTTGTGGCCCTAAGATGAAGTATCGTCATTCACCAGACTTAAAAAAGATGGTGTTTGATGATTTTAGGCACTTCCTCCCTAGGAACCATAACTATCGTACTACTGAAAAACATATTTTCAATGATAAAGAAGAAACTAGATTAAAACCACGAAGAATGACACCTCAGTTGTGGATGTTGGAATATAACAGAATTAATAATCGTCGAGCAGCTGGTACGTAATTTGTGTGTATATATATATATTATTTGTTTATGTAATGTTTGGAATTTTTGTTTTAACTAATGAATTTATTTTATTGTATTTTATAATTAATATTGTTCTGATTTATTTTATTCTTTGATATCAAGGTCATCGTCATCGTGAAGGTACTAATATTGTACTTCCACCTGGAATGAAATGTTATCCTTCTCAATTCGCGAGGTTGCCCTACTATGAGGACCTAAAAATAGCTCATTTGTTTGATACAATGCATGTCGGGAAGAATGTGATAGAAACGTTATGGTGAACCATAGATGGTGCACATGATAGAGATAAAATTGACAAAATTTGTGCTCACATTGAGAAATCGAATCATGCAATGAAAAGTGTGATCGACAGATCAAATAACAATGGAGGTCGAAATTATAATAATATTCCATGGTTATTAACAGAACAACAAAGAAATGATGTAAAAGAGGTCATTAGAAGAATTAAATTTCCAACAGGTTTTGCTTCAAACATAAATAATATCTTAACAAAGAAAGGTGACTTCAGTGGGGTGAAAAACATGATTGGCATACCTTTGTTAAGGTAATTTTTTTGGTATACGTTTTTGTTTGTTATTGATTGAATACATATTTTAAATTTTCCTTTTTTCTGTTTAATTTGGAAACCAATAACGATTCATTTTTTATTGTTATAGTATGTTCTACCTGTATCTCTCCCAAACAACTTCGACAATAATGTCAAACAAGTTATATATGGTCTTAGTAAATACATGAGGTAAGTAGTTTTGATTTATACGCAAAATCTAATTGCTACAATTTCTTTTCGTACTTGATGAAATGATGTGTTAATTTACTTGTAATGAAATATATAATATGTTTCATTGAAATAACTTTGCGTAATGATTTGCAGATGGTTGTCATTGAAAGAAATCCATCAAGATGAAATAAAGTATTGGAAGAGAGAAATTCCTCGGCTAATGTGTGAAATGCAAAAGTATCTACCTCCAAAAATTTTCAATGCACAAGAACACTACTTGATACACCAAGTTGAGGAGATTGAAATGTGTGGACCAATACACACAAGGTCAATGTGGATGGTCGAGAGGCCCTTGAAATCCTTGAAGGCTTTGGTTAAACAAAGAGCACGACCTGAGGGTTCTATGGTGGAGGGATATGTGGTATATCAATCCATGGTGTATATTATTCATTATCTTCCTAAATTAGTTGCACCAGCCATGAAGGCGGTGGATTGCATTTGGGATGTGAACTCCATCAAAAAATTTGAAGAGGAGCACCTATTGGGAAAATGTAGAATGAAGAAAGTGAGAGGTAAAAGATTTATTATGTATAATACATATAATGTTTCATTTTTTTACATCATGTATATGATCATTATATTCATTTAGGTCTTATTCTTTCATAGTTTATTAATTAATATAATTTACCATGGTTATAAGCAATATTTATTAATATTGGTGAATTATTGTTTTTTTATTCAGGTGCTCAAGATTATGAGGCACTACTTTTATACATTGCAAACAATCTTGAGTGGATGAGTGAATGGATTGAAACATGTAAAGCACGTAATGACGGTAGGTTATCATGGCAACTACTGTCTGAATTGATTAGAGAAGTGTATCGTAGTGGAGATGGGAACGTTACGGACAGGGAAATCGATTTAACATATGGTTTGAAAGATAGAAAGGTAAGAAATTAATTCACCTATTTTATTCATTAATTATTTTATACTATATTTATAATGTGACAAGAAGTTTGATTTTTCAGTTAATTTTCATGCTGTGTAAATTATATGTTTAATTATTAATTGAGAATGCATCTTTGTCATGTTTGGCATATTGCAGTTGAAACACCACAAGGCTATGTGGTGCAATGGTTGTCAATTTCGCGTTAAACAGTTGGATGATAATAGGAAAAATTCTAATAGTGGGATAACTGTAGTATTCCAGGTCACTAATGTTTCCTCCAGGAGTGACAGACATCCTCGAGAATCTGAAAATAGATATTATGGGTTCTTAGATGATATAGTTGAGTGTGACTTTAATTCCTTCAAAATAGTTTTGTTCAATGTAAAATGGTATAGGCTACGAATGAATGTACATGATGATGATAGAACACTTATTCAACATGACAATGGATTTCCAATGGTTAAAACATCACAGTTTGAAGCAGGAAAAGATCGTTAAGTTTTTCCAAGCCAATGCGAACAAGTCTTTTACTCAGAGGTTCCAAGTGAGAACGAATGGTCATTTGCTATTAGATATGATCCAAGAGGAAGGCTAGTAGAGTATACTGTAGAGGAAGAAGATGATATTGATCAAGAAGAAGATGATGCAGTGGCAGATGAGCAGGAAGATGCATTGACAGACGAAGAAGATATCTTAGAAGATGAACCAGGCATAGGAGATGAGGCAACAATTATTGATGATGATGTCGATGAGGATATTATTGAAAATGACATAATTGATGATGATGATGACATGGTTGATCATTTCAACACCGTTTCTGAATCAGATGTTGATATAGATGTCGATCAGTTGGATGAAGATCAAGAAGATACATAAGAAGAATATTGATACATATGTTATGTTTGAGTATGAGCTGGTATGTTATAACTTTATATTTTAATATGTAGGAATTATTGTATGTTGGGAAAAATACTGAGAGGGGGGCTGAATCAGTATTTAGGGCTGACTGAAAACTTTTCACTAGAGATCTTATTATGCTGTTAATTCTTAGATTATTGCATCATTCTTTTAGTAAACATGTGAAAAGAAATAACAGAATAAGCCATTACACAAAAGGAACACATATGAACACCAGTATTTAAGGTGGAAACCCAATTTGGGAGAAACCACCGCTGCTATCGTCTCAGTCTTCAATATTTATTATAAAGAAAACATCTTACAATTTTGTGCTAGCGCAGACTCATACCAGCACGCAGGCACCAACCTGCAGAAGTCTTCAACCTTCTCTCGTTCTCGAGCCTCTCCTGGAAGGGAGCTTCGACCCCCTGATTTAACACTAGCTTGAACTGGCAGAAAACTTCCACTTCTATGCAGAAGAATTCAACCCTCAGATCTACCGAATTTCTTCAATTTCTTCATCAGACTTGCATCAGATCTTTATTATTTCTTTGCTGATATTCCTAGAGATTTTTCATTTCCTCGATCAACTCCATAGGTGCATCATGTATTCAGCGTTATCAGACAACAAAGTTCGATCATGCAGATCTCATAAAGAGATTTTTATTTACAATGCCTCTGCATGCACACCTCGTACTATGATTCTCATCACCTTATATAGTTTTCGCCTTTATTGAAACCATGGGTCAAAACCATTAAATTGCTATTGGTATTATTAAAAGTTGAACCAATCCAAATTGAAATCTCGATCTTTGTTCTTCCATGCTCGAATTGTCCCAAAGGTAATCTCTATCTCTGCCAAATAATACTATATCCAAGGTAAAGTACCAATAACATGCCGCTGATGGTTTTCTTTCTTTTATTTATCAAATTCGTGGAATTTGATAAATAAATATTATTCAAAACCTTTGGAAATTAAATATATAATAGAAATTTATAGTAATAAATAACGCTTTTATCAAAAGGATTTTAAATAGACCTTTGGTTCTGGCCCCACATACATAATCGACGACCCAATAAATATAATTTAAAAAAATGGGGCCCATCGCTTACGATCGTTTCCATCTGACGGCGAAGAACACATTGCTCGACATCAGATGATCCGACGGATATCGTTTGTTGATGATGCACGGATGATAACGCACGATGGCGCGCCGTACCTTGGGTAACTTTCGCGCATCTATAGCAAATGAACACCATCTGATGACCCCTTCCCAGATCAACGGTGCTTATCAATATTGTTGGGAATCCTGGGTCGAGCAATAACACGCGATGGCACGCAGTGACAAGCGGTTTTGTGGAGTTGTACAAGGACACGTGTCGCACGTTCTATGGAATCTCTCCCAACCTCTTGAAAATCGCTTTCCCGTCGAAGGTGGTGCGATAGAAACCACAAACCACCTTTACTGTTTTCTCGGTCACGGTTCCGCTCTTCTACGCAGGGTTCCGTCGCGCTTCTGTTTGTCATGTTCCACCTCTTTCCTTCTAAGTTCCATTCATGATTCCAAACGGTTAGTCCATGTTCCACCGAAATTTCAATGCCAAATACTCTGTTTTATTTCTTTCGCGTTATAACCAGTTTGCTCTCGCTCCTCGTTCCTTTCTCCATGAAAGCCAGTCAGCTCCTTACTAATAGCGTAGACCCTTCCATCATATATTTAATGAATATATATAACTCCACTGTCTACCAGTTTGGATACACTGTCAACCGTATTAACATCGATTCCTCGATCAACATACAGAGCACAGGGTTTCTTATGGATGTCAATTATCCTTCATCAGGATGCATACATATGTTCACACATGAATTAACTCGTCCTTATTTATATCGATTCTCCATTAAATACAGAGCTTGCCATCAAGGACAATCATATAATAGGATAAAGGAAACATATTGCCAACATTGTCTTTAAATAATTTACTAATTATGCGGGTTTGTTGCATGTTGTTTATTATTTCAAACCAATAAATAATGGCCTTACTATTGTTTATTATTTCGCAGGATTCACAGGATTCATTTGATTCTATGGTCAGGTCTCTGAAAAAACCAATTAAACACTTAAATAGTCAAGATCTGGAAGACAGGCTTTACCCCCACCATAAATTGCTGAAAAACCAGCCTTCGGTTCAGCTTGCTGTGCTGAAGACTAGGGTGGATTTGCATGATCAGTTGAATGAAAATGAATCAGATATTCGGGATGCTTTTGAGGGCAGATCCATAAGCCCCATAGATGAAGATCCCATTGCTGCAGAATTTCTTTCTGCGTTGAAGCACAAGTATAGTGTTGTATCAGAATACAAATTAGAGGACAAATATACCAAGTCTAAATCAACTGAATCTAGTTCTAGTGCTCTTGAACTTACCGAATTAAAGCCAGAAGCAGGATTTACAATCTCTAATGGGAACGGGTATGGTAGTTCCAATATTGGATTGGATGTCCGGAGCTCTACAATAGGCATTGGACCTGATCATAATGAACCCCAACTAATTAAATGTGATGAAAATATGGACTTTGATGATGATCAGGAAAACAAGCCAGAGCATTTTGGCAATATTGAAGAAACTGAAGAGGTTTCCTGTGATCGATTGAATCAACTCAGCCATAAGACATCTATTGCAGGCTGGTTTGTATCAGAAGGAGAATCGGTTTTGCTTTCCCATGATGATGGATGCTGCTCTTTTCACGATATAGCAAATTCATAGGTGTGGAGGTTTTAATTATTGTACTTAATTTTGGGGTTTATGGGTGTTATAATTTATACATTTTGGGATTTTTTATTAGAAATAGGGAAAAGCCTAGGGGTTAGATTATTCTCATGGTTTAAATTTCTATATTTGAAATAAAATTCACCAATTTCTATTTAAAAAAATGATTTTCCTAAATATTTGATGTAGTTTAAATATGATGTAGTTCATTTCAAAGACTGTTGAAATTTTCTAGAAACTATGATTGGGATTTCAAGAATATTTATGCACTCTTTAAATTTTCCCTTAACATAAAGGGCAATTGATGTATGAGTAATAATCAGTATTTTTTTTTCCAATCTTCAGGAGAAGGCTGAATATAAAGCTCCATATGGGCTTACCCCAAACATGTGGGGTGATTGCTGGTTGATCAGAGCAGCTGGTTCAGATGGTCGCTCTGGTAAATATGTTGTGGCAGCATCTGCAGGTTGTACATTGGAATCAGGTTTCTGTTCATGGGACTTTTATAATAAAGAAATTATGGCATTCCATACTGAATCAGAGGCCTTCACTTCAACGTCTAGTACCATCTCTCCATTTTTGGTAGAGAGGGATGTCTCGGGGAGAAATTTTGGCTTTGCAAATGTTGTGCCAGAAAATCAACATTGGTGGTATAGGCCATGTGGGCCTCTTATGGTATCTACTACCAGTGCTAAAAAGATAGTTAATATTTATGATATTCGTGATGGAGATCCTGTGATTTCAATGTGTTTGATTTGAAAGTTTAGGTTTCATAGTAAATCATCAATGGGCTCTGAAATACGGCCACATTGAATTCTTGGATACATGTTTCATGCCAAAATCATTTGTATCTTCCATAAATACACAATCTTGGACCACTCTGTATAAATCTGCTTCTCGAACAATATTACATCTCCCTCATTATACAGGTGGTGTTCTTACATGTATAACAAAGGCATTGTTTTGGCAATCATTTTTTAAGTCACTAGATATTGTGGGTATTGTTATCACTCAGATTTTCCTTGAAGTTGTAGGAAGAGGAAAGGGGTCCGAGGTAACCACAAACCAAACTTTAGGTATAGAATCTAGCCAATCTGTACCCAGAGAGGGCTCTCTCTATAAAATTTAGCTTTGTTTTGCAAGGTATTAGGCTAGTTATAAATTCCAGGGGTTTTGTTTGAATTTGGGTTGATGGAATTCTTTAGCTGAGATTAAGATCAAATAGTTTCAGTCCATTGGGCTAATGGAGTCAAAGGATTGGCTGCACTAGGTTAAGTTTTTTAACAAAGGATGGTTTATCAGGGCAAGATAATCAAACTAGAAACAATTATAGATCTAAAGTGAATGGAATGGAATTCAAACGGATGAAAGGAAATAAAGAATCTTTCAACACATTCAAGAGAAGAGAAATAAATTGATTATCAATAAAGAACAGTTAAGTATTCTTTACTAAATAACCAAAGATGTATGAACTAGACAAACAGGAGCAATTAAGAATTCGCTGTTTAAACCAGTTTAGAAGAAAACATTTAGAATAATAACAACTGAAATCATATTACACCTAAGTACTTTCTGATTTAATCCTTTTCGTTAAATATTATGATAATGAAACACATATGATATTGTAAACAAATATAGAACTTCAAAACATGGGATAGAGATGACTTATTGATCCTTCATTTGACACATGAATCCTGAGAAAAGTCTTCT
The DNA here is from genome assembly GCA_034641835.2 of Pinus albicaulis. NCBI lineage: Eukaryota > Viridiplantae > Streptophyta > Pinopsida > Pinales > Pinaceae > Pinus > Pinus albicaulis. The sequence goes on from JAXQQM020068015.1 coordinate 56,080, forward strand.
GCCTCAATTCCTTGTCTAGTTTTGCCACGAAAAATTTCTCCAAAGCTCTTTATTCCAAAATATTCAATGTTACATCAGAGTATAAGAATCCACCTTCAATAATCCGATTAAGGGCTTATTTATACAAAGAATCATACAAAATATCTCTTAAAAAAATGAGATATAATCTAAGATGACTCACAAATAAGTTACAATAAAAATAGAGACAAATGGTCTCGTAGATAAGACAGAAAGCAATTGATGTTGTGCTGTTTCCGCCTTTTGAGAATGTGCTGGAGGCAGGAGCTATATTTTGGCTCATTGTTGTCCTCTTCAGTAATTTTGTTCTAACTGCCTTGCTTCACTGATACTCTTTGTTCTTACTGATACACTTTTAACTGAACCGATACTCTTTGACCTTTGTTTATCCCTTTATCCTTTATACTGTAGTAAATAGGCAAAATTTCATGTAAGGATAAATTTTACAAAAGTTCCAACAGATCTTCCCACCATTTATCTTTTGCTATTCTGGTTCGTTGAAGCTTCCTCAATGTTTCATCAGCCTCGGTATATTTGAAGAAATTAGGCTGATTTGGAAACAAATGTTTTACTTCATGTTCAAGATAAAACAAATTCACTAATCTGTCATGAAGATTCCTTCCTGTGGGTAATTTTTCTTCTGATGAAATGGTTGAGGAACTGGCTTGATTGTGACCATGTATGTCCAATTTCTTAACATAATTTTCTAGGTCCATTATTTTATCTTCTGAAACCATAGGGCTGGGCAACCCTTTATTCAATAAAACATTAAACCTTTCTCTGAAAGCAATGATTTCTCCTTGCATGTCAAAGCAGCTTCGTTCTAAATTTTGCATAAGAGTTCTTTTAGTAAAAAATCTTTTTATCTCTAAGATTGTTGCAGTTCTGTCCTGAATACCCTGATCTGAAAGTTGTTGTCTGGTTTGGGTGTTTAGAAATTGTATGAGCTGATTGGCTTCCTCAGGCCTATTTCCTAATTCTGCTCGTGTGTTTTCAACTTCATCCAGAGCTACTTTGACCAAATCATTCTGCTCGTATGTTATCTGAATTGAAGACCAGATATCTTTTATTGACTGGATAATATTATCCCAAATAATGTCATTTATTTCTCTTAAAGGTTTCTCCAATGTGAGATCCTTTTCCAAAGCTTTAACCAATTTTTCCAACTTTTTGACTTCTCTTGTTTTTTCAGCAACAGTCATTTTGAGAGATCATATCTCTGTTCCAAATTAATAAGCTGTAACTTTATGTGCTGAAGTTCTGTTACTTGAATTTTCAAGTCATTCATTGACTTTATTAATTCTTCTGTACTCAAATTTGAAGTATTTACCTGTGATGGCTCTGTTGGTTGACCTGCTGGCTGACTTGTTGTACCTGTGATAACCTCTGTTGTAGATACTTGAATACTGGACTGCTTGTCTTTTAATGCTTGTTCAAGCTCTTTTTCTGTTTCAGTCAGTTTCTCATTCAGCCTCAAAAGCAAGTCCATCATTTCTTCTTCTGAATTCTTCTTTATTACTTCTTCAGTTTGAGGATGTCTTGAAGGTAGCAATTTCAACTGCTTTCTCAAAGCTGCAATGTCATCATCTTTTTTCTTGATTAGAGCTTCTATACCTTTGACATCCTTTGGATTGTGACCTAATCCAATAATTATTTCCTCCAATGTTTTTATCCTGTTGTCTTTGGCTTGAGAATAATCCTTTTCAAGCTGCAATTGTGTACTAGTATTCTCCAAAGAATCCTGTAACCTGTGAGCTGCCATTGCCTTATCAGTCAAAGTAGAATAGATCATTTCACTAGTCTGATTATGTAACTCAATCTGATCTAAAGGATGAATATCCTTTGCTAAGACTTCAAAATTTTTTCTGATATAATCTGCAACTGTTTGAGGTTGCTGCACTCTGGGTTTGAAGTGACTCATTATCATTTTGCCTTGCTGAATGTCATAAGCTGACATCAATATTTCTTGATTCTTAGAAGCCATCTTCAAATATTGATTATAAACCTGGATTCTTAAAGGATCATTCTTGGCTTTTATATTGATAAATGTCTTTTTTATATCTCCTGCATCTTTAACTAGTGTTTTGAAAGAAGATATTTCAATACTATGTTTCTTTTGTAGCTCTTTCCTTTGTGAGGTAGCAGATGCTCCACTGACTGTACCTGTTTGTTGACTGCCCAATTGTTCTTGTCCTTGACTATCAAGGATTTCATCAATAGATTCTACTTTTGGAGGAGTATTCAATTTCTGTCTCTTGGCCTGAGGCTATTGTGAAGATCCAATGAGAGGGGTAGCAGCTTCAGCCTCTCTCTTTTTTCCTTTTTCTACATTTAATGGAGTTTGCAAAATTGACATTTCTACTGGATTGGTTTGAACAGAAGAAACTTGTACTTGATCCTATCCCTTGGAAGTTTGAGGTTGTTTTGTCATAGTGAATGTTTCTTTAACTTGTGTATCAACCTCTTTCTCTTTTCCCTTAGATGATACTGCAATGTTTTCTTGTAACTTCTGCTGAAAAATTCCAGCTGAGGAAGGACCAACCTCTGATCTTGGTACCTGTGCAAAAGAGTCTAGGTCAAGCATCTTTTCAAGATCTTTCATAACATTGTCTACATTGACCTGCTCACTATCTTGCTCTATCAATGTTCCTTCTATCCATTCATCTGTATTAGCATATTTTTCAATCTCTGGGATTCTTTGATGCATGTATGGTGCTAATTTATTTTTCATTCTTTTATCACAAATGAAGCTGAATGGGTCATAAGGTACCCAATAAAAACTCTTTTGTAATCTGAAACGGTCTTCTAATATCTTTTCAGCTTCTTCCCCTGCATCCCTAGAGTTACAGATAAAGGGACCTAATTGACTTTTGATTCGGAGTTGAGCCTTCTTCTTTGCATTACAAAAATGAATTATATCAGAGTTGTTCATCTGCCTGAAATACTCTAATGCAAAGAGTCTCATGGGGACATATTTTGGCAATTTGAATGGACATAATTCACATCCATATATTCTAAGTTCTGTGTGATTTTGGTATAAGTACCAATCACCAACTTTGTACTGTTTTGAGAGCTGTAAAGTTTTCTTGATTTCATTGCTGAGCCTTGGAGGAGAAACTCCTGTCAACAAGGTGGTTGCAGGGTGTATAAAAATATCAATGAACTCATTATAGGAATAGGGATAATCTCGATAACTATGAGTGATGGCTGACCAAAATATAACAGACCTAGGATTCCCTTGGCATCAAGCTTTTTGATATAGAAAGGGAAATTTTCTGACTGGTAATAGAGCATGAGATGGTAAATGACAGAAGAATACTTGAACACTTTCTCCTTCTCTAATCTCATGAATTGATCATGGATTTTGTCCGCAATGTAGGATGCAAAGTCATACTTGACAGCAGGAGGCTGTCCAGGGGTAAAAATAGACAATAATACTAGAATTAAATGGTCATGTTGAGCAGTTATTGGGAAGAGGACATCTTGACCTGGGGATAAGACTGCTCTTTGGTTAGGATCATAGTTGGCATGACAGTAATGGATTATCTCAGGGAAAATATGGACAGAGGGAAAGAGGTACCTGGGAAGATTAGATTCCTATAACCCAATCATATCCAAGCCATTCAAATAATTGTCTCTACAGCGAAAAAAAATTCGAAGAGGACTATCACTAAAAACTAGGTCTTTAATTTGGAAATCTCTGTCGACTGATGATAAATAATCCAAGTCTCTGTGAGGGGCGTTCAATGGGGTGACATTTAAAGCCAAGGGAATCTCCATTTCTTGTTCTTGTGGATTCATAAATGAATTGCTGGGTTTTTGAAGAAATGGGCACAATCTCAGGTTTTGGGGATTCAATTGCGGTTTTGGGAACTCAGGGAGACCAATTTAGAATCATGTTTGAGTTTTCTGTATAGAGTTCTTTAAACAAAAACAAAGATTGTAACGGAGTTCAGTGGAAATTAGGGTAAATACCTGTTTTTGGGAATGTACAGTAATTTGGACAGGTACTAGTTGAGGCGGACGAACTCTGGATTACTGGTATGCAGTCTTCAACAAAAGTATAGTTAAGGGCGCTTGACAGTTGATTATTTGAAATTCTTTGCATGGAGGGTGAAGTCGTTTTTGCGTATGAAATGATGAAAAAGACGCGGGGAGAATTGTTTTATTCGCAAATTCAAAAGGGTGGCGAGTTTTTTATTATTTTAATAAATGATGTCAGTATGTATGACAGATGAGTCACGGGGGGGAGGTGGTGAGCGGTTTATTCCGCACCGCTTTTGAGGGAAGGCGGTATTGAGCGGATGGGCAGCGATTCCACAGAACGAATGACACGTGGCCATGGTACTATTCGAAAACCACCGTCATTTCGCGCGTTAATGTTCGGATCGGGGATGGCCAGCGGAATTATCAATAGTCGTCGATCTTGGAGAGGCTGATCGAACGGTGTTTCAGGAGATGAAGTTGACGAGGAGTTAATAGGAGGGCCCGACGCAATTTATTATCAATTAATCATTTCAGGAGTGTTTTGATTGGTAGGTTAGGTTCTTAATTAATCATGGGGATTAATTAATTCCTGCGTACGATGAAGGGTAGGGGAGGAAAAGTGCGCGAGGGATGGTTTATTTCCAAGTTTGGTTTGAATTAAACTTCGGATTTATTTTTGTTTTAAACACATATATTATATGTTTAAAGTTTTTTTTCATATTTTTATTATATGATAATTGAATTAAATTAATCCAATTACCATAGGGGGCGGGATTTAACATATAACGATATATTTTAACCAAAGGGGGTATAACGGGGGTTCTTTATTTGAACAAGTGAGGATTAAATACTTTGGTTAAAACTATAATATATGGGTTTTTTTGGGATATTATATAAAAAGGAGTTATATATAATAGGAGAAGGTCATTTCTATAAGGAGTTAATAAATAAAATCAATGTTAATATGGCAAGGGGACAATGTAAACTCAAAATACATTAATATAACTAAGAAAGTGAAGATTTAAAAGCAAATTGCATTATAATCATTTGATCACTTAAACTTAGGATAAAATGTGATTTTGAGGGTTTTTTATGAAATAATGCATAGCCTTCCTAAGTAAAATGGGATTTTACGTAGGAGAAGATGTTTAGAAAACGAGTGAATGTTATGAAGAATGATTTCAAGTACTTAGGCTCTTCCAATTATTGGGCTGAGGGTCCGGTCCCTCCAAAAGTCAAGGAAATGCCTTGAGCCCCTCTAATTTTTAAATGCCTTAGTACTTAGGGGAAATTAATAAAATCTTTTAGGGAAAAATGAGAGGGGAGGTTAATAATTTGACTTTTCTTTGCTTTAAAACTCTTCCAGTAGAGTGTTTGCCTTTGCACTTGTGATGAAAGTAAAATTGAACACATTTAGAACCATCATTCATCACATGTAATTCTGCAACAACATCTACCTACCCTACCTACTTTACTCTACCATTTTTTCTTCTTTATTAGGATGCACTTAGACTGACAAACCCTTATCACACTTTTTCTTTTACATATGGAAATCTATCTAGTTCTAACCTTATTACATCCAAGGGCTCAGATTAAACTGTTGAGCACCTTTTATTAACTCTACCTATCTACTTATCTGCCAAGATTAAACTATTTGGCCAGATATTTATTCTCTATTCTACAACATGAAATTGAAAAATGAATGAGTCAAGTTTAAACAGTTTGACTCTTCATAAATTGTGGGCTACACACAATATGATTATTACAAAAGAGCAAAAAGTAGTGGCATTCGGATTTGCACACTTTCCTTGGCCTTTCTTTTGGTGGGGTTCATTTTCTTTTACTTTTTTGGCCATTTTTTTTTTCACCCTTTGATTTTTCTTTTAGGGTATACCCTCTTTACATTTTTTTAAATTTTTTTATTTTTGATTTTTTTCGAGAATATGGAACACCTTTTCAACAAGAAAAAGGTTTGAACATATTACATAATTTATCAAGACAATCATGAAATATGACTCCTATTGGTATAGGAGACTAACATTGGCTCCACTTGGGGATGGCTTTTCCTAGTGAAAAGTCAAGAACAGCAGGTCAAATGCCTCAAAATGTCTTAATCTGAACCATGGGATCTTCTTCTCTTTTGTTGCTTTATTTTATATATGATAGTAAAACTGTTGAAGCTTAGGGCCTTCTCTATGGGCTTCAACTCCAGTAGGTCACTATCCACTCCAAACTGATGCATTACAAAAGATATATTATGTACATGTTAAAGAATCAGAACATCCTAGTAAATAGGATCAAAGTAGTGTTTTAACATTCAACTATTGACTGGTCCTTCCTTAGCTTCTGAACCATCCAAATCCTTCAAAAAATAAGTGTTATTTCCCTGTAAGGCATAAATGATGTAAGGTCCTTTCCATAAGAAATCAAATTTCCCATGTTTTCCTTTATCTTCCCTTCTGGAATCCCATCTTAGAACTTTTTCTTCTAGTTGAAAATCTTCTGCTTTGGTCCTTTTGTCAAACATCTTCTTTAAGTTTTCCTGCAAAACTTAGGATCGTTGACACACTTCTTCTCTGGTCTGCTGCAAGTGAATTGTTTGATTTATTCTTCTCTGAATATCATTTGGTTCTACTTGAGCCTCCTGAAGTAACTTCATTACAGGAACTCCTAAAGATGATGGAAATATAGCCTCAACACCATAAACTAATTCATATGGACTGGTCCCAATTGATTTTTTGGTAGTAAGTCTGTCTACCCACAATGCATTGGTAAGTTTCTTATGCCAATTCTTCTTATTTTCTTCCAATAATTTTTTAATGATATTAATGAGAATTTTATTGGAAGATTCAACTAGTCCATTACCCTGAGGATAATAGGCTGTGGAATTGCCTAAAGTGATGTGATATTTATTGCAGAAACTAATCATTTTCTTAGACTTTAAAGCAGCAGCATTATCAGTTATAATTTTCTCAGGACAGCCAAATATTGATAGTATATTGGTTTCTAAGAATCCTATGATTACATAATCATTGGCTTGTCTGGATGGGATTGCTTCAATCCATTTAGTAAAGTAATTTGTGGTAGTGAGGATCCATCTGTGTTGGCCAGAAGAAGGAGGATGGATTTCTCCAATAAAATCCAGGCCCCATTGTTGAAAGGGTTTCTCGGTGGAAATGGGTTTCAATGGTAAAGGTAATAATTTTCTCTTGCCTTCGAAGATCTGACACTTATGGAAAGCAGTTACAAATTTCTTTACATCTGAAAACAAGGTTGGCCAATAAAAACCAGCCTTAAGATCTTATCTGCAGTTGACTTCCAGTAGAGGTGTCCATCACAATCTCCTACATGGAATTCATTGAGAACCTTGTCAACTTCATCCTTTAATAAACAATTTAATAGAATTCCATCATGATTCTTCCAAAAGAGAACATTATCTAAAATACAATACTTTAAAGATGTCATATTCAAAAACCTTTGTTTCGTTCTGGATAACCCTAGAGGAGCTTGCAGGTTTAACAAAACATAAATAATATCAACGTACCAAGGTGAGTCTAAAAAGGCCTGACTGATTTGTGGAGTCGCCATCTCCTGTTCGTCATTCAGTTCATTAATATTCAGGGCTTGGCAATTTGTTTCAGTCATGAGTTGAGCCAAACCTTGTCCTTTTATGAGTTTTGTAGGTCTTATTTCAATATCATATTCTAATATGGTAGCTATCCATTTACCTCTTTTGCCTTCAATACCATCTTGAGTTAAGATGTCTTTAACGACAACATTAGGTACATAAGCTATCAGATGAGAATACAATATATAAACTCTGAAATCTTTTATTGCTTTCACAAGTGCAAAAGCTTGTTTCTCCATGATATTGTATTTTAATGATGCATCTCTAAGTGCTTTACTAAAAAAGGCTATAGGTTTTTCACATCCTTGATCATCCTTTTGTAATAAAACTGCTGCAACTGTATGTTCAGAAGCAAATGAAAAAATTATGAAATCTCTATCAAATTTTGGACTGGTAAGAACTGGTGTTCTGGTCAAAGCCATTTTGATTTCTTCAAATGATTTCTTGGCTTCTACTATCCACTTAATACTTGAATCCTTTCTTAACATGTTAGTAAGCAGTCTAAGTAATTCGGCTAAACTAGAAATGAATCTTCTCAAAAAATTGATCTTTCCTATGAAAGCTTGAAGTTCTTTAATATTCCTGGGATGAGGTATCTACAATATGGCTTGTATTCTTTCAGGATCAATTCTGATGCCATCTTTTGAAATGATATGACCTAGGAGTTTACCTTCTTCAAGACCAAACAATGATTTTTTCGGATTTAAAGAAATACCATAATTTCAACTCTTTATAAACACCTATCTAAGATGGTCCAAATGTTGTTGATCTGTCTTGGGAAAAAAAGTCAAATCATCCAGATATATGACCAGAAAATCATGAATTTCTTTGGCAAAGGCAATGTACATTTCTCTTTGGAAGGTCGCTCCTGCATTTTTAAGTCCAAAAGGCATCTTAACATATTTGAATGTACCCCATGGTGTTGTAAAAGCTATTTTGTCTTGATCATCGGGATGAACCAGAATCTGGTTGTATCCTGAGAATCCATCCAGAAGAGAAATCCTTGAAGAGCCTACTAACCTTTGTAAGATATGGTCCATTTTAGGTAAAGGATAGTTATCTTTTAAAGAAACTTTGTTTAAATTTCTCAAATCAACACATATTCTAATCTCTCCAGTCTTCTTCCTTGTTGGTACCAAATTAGAAACCCATTCAGAAAACCTAATAGGAGCAATTATCCCTGCTTCATACATTATTTTAATTTCTTTCTCAATTGAAGGTAATATCACAGGGTTGATTCTTCTAAGTTTCTGTTTAAATGGTTTCTGATCTGGTTTCAAAGGTATTGTGTGTTGAATTATTGATGTATCATATGATTTCAGATCTTCATAACTCCAGGCAAAAACATCCTGGAATTCTTTTAAAAGTTCAACATATTTAACTTTTTGATCCGCTGGCAGAGATTTAGATAACTTAACCATCTTAGGATTTCCTTCAGTTCCCAAATTGTATTCTTCAATATCAGCTTTTAACGGTTCCATTTTGGGTTTTAGTGGAATGTCATTAGAGTCATAAATATCTTCCAAAGGAGTTAATCCTTTAGGTAAATGATTATCTTTCAAATTAATAATTTCATATTCATCTTCTATGATCTCATCGACTTCCATTTGTTTCAGATCCTGCATATCTTTTTTGGTAAATTTAGTTGTGTGAAGCATGTGAATTGCAGTATCTTCTGAAATATTTTTTTCTTGTTCATCTATTTGATCAGATTCATTGATTTTTGTGTCTTCATCTATACTACTGTTAGAGAATTCATTTTCTAAGGTCAAAAAATTATTTATCTGATTATTATTTACAAACACTTGCCAATTCATAAGATTATCCAGTATAGCAGGTCTATGTCTAATCTCAGCTGTGAAATGATGATTAGGTCCAAAAGGTAATTTACAAGTGCTAGCGAACATTGCAAGACTATGAGCATGCAAATTTTGTTTTCTAGGAATTTTGGCAAGATGAGCCTGTAAAAAAGTATTAAGAATTTCCACAATTGTTCCTCTGTATTCTCTTAATCTGGGGTATTTTGTCGAACATTCACCATTGATTTGTTGAATAATTAATTCAGAGTCTCCTATGATTGATACTCTAATTGCTCCTAATTTCTTGACATGTTTAAGCCCTAGCAAAAGAGCCTCATATTCTGCCATATTATTAGTGCATCTAAAGTTCAATCTATAAGCATGGCCTTCAGCATGATCATTTTCAATGTTGTGTATCCAAATTCCAGCTCCTGCTCCTAACTTATTTACTGAACCATCAAATTCTAAATGCCAAATAATTTCATGTTCATAATCTTCATCGACTGTTTTAACAATTTTCTTAACAGGGAGATCTGGTTTTTCAGTTTTTTCTGGTATTTCTTGAATGTCTGACGTTTCTTTGTTTTCCGAAATTTCTTCGATTTTAACAGTAGATTTATTTGAAGTTTCTATTTCAGGTGCTTCTAATTCAGTAGAAAGGTCAAATTCGGCATTATAAAGGATGAATGAGTGCATATCAGAATGTACTGAGTAGACGGGGAAGTTTTCAAGCTTCTCCTGACTACTGACTAAATATTTCATCAGGGTTTCTCTGTATAGTCTTTTAGGTTGACCGAACACTGAAATAGTAGCATATGACATATCCAATTGAATAGATCCTCTGAGTTTAGCACCCCAGGATCTGGACAACAACATACCATATTTGGGAGGAATATCTGCTACTACTATATCCATCAGAATAGATTTCGCAGGGTATTGCACCAAAGTAACACACAAATCTCTAATCAAACTTAAACATCTTACCTGACTTGAATCAAAAGAAAAGAGATCTTTATATGGTCTGGTAATGTCTAGATTTAATCTTTCCATCATAGCCTAGGGCATTAAATCGTGAGACGCTCCAGAATCAAGCATGGCATTATGAAGTATTTTTTCATGTACATTCAAACTTACATAAAATGGAGGATTTCCTCCACTTTCTGGTTTTCCATTTACTTCAGGGCCAAAAATTAATTTGGGTTGATCATCAAAAACATTTACTGAATCATCCATTCCAATAATGTTAAGGGATCTGCTGATTTGACTTCTATAGACATCATGTTTAGCTAATTTTTCCAATGGAATAGCTATCTTTAGTTTGCCTATTTCAACTTCTAGATTGAAATATTTTTCTGTTTGAGCTCTAGTATTTTGAACAGTTGGATTTTCTCTATTTTTTGTGTCTTCAGCGTTTTTCTCTTTTTCAGGAGTGCGATTATGAGTTGAAGTTGTTTCTGAATTAACTTGTGCTGGTTCTTCTACATTTCCTGTAGAAGGAAAAGTATTGGAAAGTTGTTTATTATTTAGTTGATTATCAGACACATCTTCAATTATTGGGTTAGTGGGGTTAGGACTTGCTCTAGAAAGAATTTGTACAGGAGGAGTGTTAGTTTTACCTTTGATGTTTTGTTTTACAGCTTTCTGTTTGCTATTTTTTGGCACGTCGATCTGTCTGCTTCTCAAATTGTATTGTTTATGAACTTCATAAATTGCTGAGTCATATCCTTCCTTAAAATCAAAAGTTTCTCCTGAATGAGTTTGAAATGTTTCAAGAATGTGATTTTCTTGATCATCTTGAGATAGGAAAACTTCTGGTTCACTCTTTTTTTCAGTCAAGTTATTTTTTTCAACATCCTCGGTTGGTTCCTCAGAAGATGAACCTTCAACGAAATTTTCCTGGAATGGTGGCCTGATGTTTTGGTCAGGAACATTTTTTCCAGTATTTTGGTTTTGATTTCTTCTGAAGTTTGGGTTTCTAACAGCATTTTGACCATCGCTAGAAGACCTCCTTTCGATTGTATCTACTTTTTCTCCCAGTATTTCCATCCCTTTAATAATTGCATCCAGCTTTCTTTCAAAAGTCGAAGGCTCTTCGTTTATAGGCATCCATCTTTCAGCTCTAGCTCTAGCTAGTTTTTCTATTAGGTTAACTTCAACACTAAAAACTATGCTTTGCATATCTTCTAGAGTTTGAGGAGCTCTTTCCCTAAGTGAATATGCTATGTCAGAATCAAACCCATCAGAAAATTTAACCAATATTGAATCCGGAGGAGGTCTAAGGTTTTGGGGAACGACATTGTAAGCTTCGTTGAATCTAATGATATAATCTTGCACTACTTCATTAGGTCCTCTCTTCAAGTTTCCAAAGTCAGATAGGATTTGAAGAGGATCTTTCTTCTTTTCCCATCTATTTAAAAATAATCTATAAAGGGTTGGTAAGTCAGCAACATTGTTTGGAGCAAGAGCCCTAAACCATGTCCTGACTTCTCCAGCAAGACTCTGGACAAAAATTCGCATTCTCACATCATCAGCATCTATTTCATAAAATTCAAAGTAATTTGTCATCCTTTTGGTATGTTTTTGAGCAGTGTAAGTACCAGAACCATCAAAAGGGGTGATTTTACTCTGATAGTCTTGAGGCAAAGCAGTAGGGTTTCCTGGCAACCTTAACGGAGCATATATGTTAGCCATCGGAAGGTGTAATGGAATAACATGTGATGATGGTCTGGAAGTAGTGGGTGGAGGGGAAGAAGAGGTTGCTTGTGCTTGAGAAATTTGAGGAAAAGCAGATGAACTAGGGGAAGCGGAAGTAATCACAGAAGAGTTTGAAAGCTCTTCAAAGGTCAGCTCAGATTGAATGGAATTTTGTAGATTTTTGTCAAGATGTGAAGTGATAAACTCAAATTGAAAATCTTCAAGAAATAATGGATCAGGAACCAGATTGGACAACTCAGATTCAGAAAAATTTATGAATAGAGAAGTTTCAAAATGTTCATCAAATGGTTCGTATTCAAGATACACAAACTTCACAGGACAAGAGTTTCATCTAAAAAGAGGTCGAGAACTCCCAGAGCTTTCTTGACTCTCTTGTCTTCTTAGAATTCTAGGAATCAGATTTGGATTCTGAAATATCGGTGGTGGGTTAGGGTCAGGATTTGACCTGGTATAATGAGTCCTTTCTAAAGCCAGTTTTCTGGATTTTATATTTTTGGTTTTTTGTTTTAAATAAAATGAAAGTACAACTTCGACAAACTCTTCAAGAAATTTAAGATTTTGGGTTAAAATTTTCTCAAAGATTTATTGAACTAGAGAAACTGATTAAATGTATGGAACTAAAGTTCAGTCTATAAACTAGACCGGAGATTGACTGAAGTAGCATTTATTTACTATGCAATTGCAGAGAAAAAGCATTTCAAAGGCTTCCTGGCTAATCTTCAGGCTCTGTCTGTAGTTTATAAGTCAAACAATAGTAAAAATGATTCAGATCCCCAGTGGAGTCGCCACTATGTTATCACTCAAATTTTCCTTGAAGTTGTAGGAAGAGGAAAGGGGTCCGAGGTAACCACAAACCAACCTTCAGGTACATAATCTAGCCAATCTGTACCCAGAGAGGGCTCTCTCTATAAAATTTAGCTTTGTTTTGCAAGGTATTAGGCTAGTTATAAAGTCCAGGGGTTTTGTTTGAATTTAGGTTGATGGAATTCTTTAGCTGAGATTAAGATCAAATAGTTTCAGTCCATTGGGCTAATGGAGTCAAAGGATTGGCTGCACTGGCTTAAGTTTTTTAACAAAAGATGGTTTATGAGGGCAAGATAATCAAACTAGAAACAATTATAGATCTAAAGTGAATGGAATGGAATTCAAACGGATGAAAGGCAACGAAGAATATTTCAACAATTCAAGAGAAGAGAAATAGATTGATTATCAATAAAGGGCAGTTAAGTATTCTTTACTAAATAACCAAAGATGTATGAACTAGACAAACAGGAGCAATTAAGAATTCGTTGTTTAAACTAGTTTGGAAGAAAACATTTAGAATAATAACGACTGAAATCAGATTACACCTAAGTACTTTCTAATTTAATCTTTTTCGTTAAATATCAAGATAATGAAACACATGATATTGTAAAAAAATATTAAACTTCAAAACATGAGATAGAAATGACTTATTGATCCTTCATTTGACGCATGAATCCTGAGAAAAGTCTTCTGCCTCAATTCCTTGTCCAGTTTTGCCACGAAAAGTTTCTCCAAAGCTCTTTATTCCAAAATATTCAATGTTACATCAGAGTATAAGAATCCACCCTCAATAATCCGATTGAGGGCTTATTTATACAAAAAATCATACAAAATATCTCTTAACAAAACGAGATATAATCTAAGATGACTCACAAATAAGTTACAATAAAAATAGAGACAAATGGTCTCGTAGATAAGACAAAAAACAACTGATGTTGTGCTGTTTCCTCCTTTTGAGAATGTGCTGGAGGCAGGACCTATATTTTGGCTCATTGTTGTCCTCTTCAGTAATTTTGTTCTAACTGCCTTGCTTCACTGATACTCTTTGTTCTTACTGATACACTTTTAACTGAACAGATACTATTTGACCTTTGTTTATCCCTTTATCCTTTATTCTGTAGTAAAATAGGCAAAATTTCATATAAGGATAAATTTTACAAAAGTTCCAACAGATCTTCCCACCATTTATCTTCTGCTATTCTGGTCCGTTGAAGCTTCCTCAATGTTTCATTAGCCTCGGTATATCTGAAGAAATTAGGCTGATTTGGAAACAAATGTTTTACCTCATGTTCAAGATAAAAAAAATTCTCTAATCTGTCATGAAGATTCCTTCCTACAGGTAATGTTGCTTCTGATGAAATGGTTGAGGAACTGGCTTGATTGTGAGCATGTTTGTCCAATTTCTCAACATAAATTTCCAGGTCCATTATTTTATCTTCTGGAACCATAGGGCTGGGCAACCCTTTATTCAATAAAACATTAAACCTTTCTCTGAAAGCAATGATTTCTCCTTGCATGTCAAAGCACCTTCGTTCTAAATTTTGCATAAGAGTTCTTTTAGTAAAAACTCTTTTTATCTCCAAGATTGTTCCAGTTCTGTCCTGAATACCCATATCTGCAAGTTGCTGTCTGGTTTGGGTGTTTAGAAATTGTATGAGCTGATTGGCTTCCTTAGGCCTATTTCCTAATTCTTCTCGTGTATTTTCAACTTCATCCAGAGCTATTTTGACCAAATCATTCTGCTCGTATATTATCTGAATTGAAGACCAGATATCTTTTATTGACTGGATAATATTATCCCAAAGAATGTCATTTATTTCTCATAAAGGTTTCCTTAATGTGAGATCATTTTCCAAATTTTTAACCAATTTTTCCAAATTTTTGACTTCTCTTGTTTTGTCAGCAACAGTCATTTTTGAAACATCATATTTCTGTTCCAAATTAATAAGCTGTAACTTTGTGTGCTGAAGTTCTGTTACTTGAAGTTCAAGTCATTCATCGACTTTATTAGTTCTTCTGTACTCAAATTTGAAGTATTTACCTGTGATGGCTCTGTTGGTTGACCTGTTGGCTGACTTGTTGTACCTGTGATAACCTCCGCTGTAGATACTGGAACACTGGACTGTTTGTCTTTTAATGCTTGTTCAAGCTCTTTTTCCGTTTCAGTGAGTTGCTCATTCAGCCTCAAAAGCAAGTCCATCATTTCTTCTTCAGAATTCTTCTTTATTACTTCTTCAGTTTGAGGATGTCTTGAAGCTGACAATTTCAATTGTTTTCTCAAAGCTGCAATGTCATCATCTTTTTTCTTTATTAGAGCTTCTATACCTTTGACATCCTTTGGATTGTGACCTAATCAAATAATTATTTCCTCCAATGTTTTTATCCTGTTGTCTTTGGCTTGAGAAGAAGCCTTTTCAAGCTGCAATTGTGTACTAGTGTTCTCCAAAGAATCCTGTATCCTGTGAGCTGCCATTGCCTTATCAGTCAAAGTAGAATAGATTATTTCACCAGTCTGCTTATGTAACTCAATCTGATCTAAAGGATGAATATCCTTTGCTAAGACTTCAAAATTTGTTCTGATATAATATGCAGTTGTTTGAGGTTGCTGCACTTTGGGTTTGAAGTGACTCATTATCATTTTGCCTTGCTGAAGGTCATAAGCTGACATCAATATTTCTTGATTCTTAGGAGCCATCTTCAAATATTGATTATAAACCTGGATTCTTAAAGGATCGTTCCTGGCTTTTATATTGATAAATGTCTTCTTTATATCTCCTACATCTTTAACTGGTGTTTTGAAAGAAGATATTTCAACACTTTGTTGCTTTTGTAGTTCTTTCCTTTGTGAGGTAGCGGATGCTCCACTGACTGTACCTGTTTGTTGACTGCCCAATTGTTCTTGTCCTTGACTATCAAGGATTTCATCAATAGATTCTACTTCTGGAGGAGTATTCAATTTCTGTCTCTTGGCCTGAGGCTATTGCAAAGATCCAGTGAGAGGGGTAGCAGCTTCAACATCTCTCTTTTTTCCCTTTTCTACATTTAATGGAGTCTGCAAAATTGACATTTCTACTGGATTGTTTTGAACAGAACAAACCTGTACTTGATCCTGTCCCTTGGAAGTTTGAGGTTGTTCTGTCATAGTGAATGTTTCTTTAACTTGTATATCAACCTCTTTCTCTTTTCCTTTAGATGATACTGCAATGTTTTCTTGTAACTTATGCTGAAAAATTCCAGCTGAGGAAGGACCAACCTCTGATCTTGGTACCTGTGCAAAAGAGTCTAGGTCA
>JAXQQM020087081.1:0-31121 GCA_034641835.2 Pinus albicaulis
GGAACAAAGGTTGTAAGACTTGCAGAGGAGGTAAGTATGAGTGTCAATGAGCTCATACATTCAGTATAATGTTAGGGTGACATTTTTTAGTGTAACAAACAGACGGATGTGATGCGATCTGAGAGGTGAACGGGGTGAACGGTGGATGCTGTGGGGAATGCGACAACCGTCCGATCTATACAGATCAATGGTTTTAAAATGCTCCCTATATATATTTGCGATAAGCGCCTTACACCTTGGAGCTTGGTCTTGGGGCTGGGTCATGTGGGAGAAAAGATAAGGGGGCTAGTGCCGAAAGGTGCTAAGCCCATCTATATGTAAAACATGGTTTTTGGCCCATTTTTAGAGCATTTTAAGGCCAATAAAGGGTAACGATAGGGGAAAGAAGGGTTTTTAAACCACATCAAGGGTGTGTGAAAGATTTTAGAGGGGATTTTTGGGCTGATTTAGAAGGACTAAGGGAGGGATTTTTGGGTGGAAAGGAGGTTTTGAAAAGGGGAAAAAGGGATGAAATGAATAATTCTGCAGGGGTATAAGGGGTAAATGTAGGCCTTTTAGGAACACAATTTGTCACAATCAGAGAGGCTTTTTGGATGGATACAACAGGGAGGATTTTACCAAAGGACAAAAGGCACAAGGAGGCTCCAAGGATGATGTGTTTTTAGAGGAAATGCATTCCTTGAAGGCTCAAAAACATTCTAGCCCCCTGTTTGCTTGTCAAAATTTATAGGGGGGCTAACATGGCGGCCACCTCTCCGGCCTCGCCACCTCCCAAAAAATCATGCGCGCTGGGTATTTTTGGCCTTCTCTCTTTAGCGATTGCATTGAAGTAGTCAAACACTATTCCAATTGCCAACATTTCACCCCTAAGACACAAGCTCCCCCCACTCCCCTCCATCCCGTCGTCACAGCTGCTCCTTTCTGTAAATGGGCCATCGACTTCATGGAATGTCGACCTCCATCTGCTGGTAACCACAAATATATCATCGTGGCGGTTGACTATTTCACAAAATGGGCCGAAGCTATGCCAACATTCAACAATATGGCAGCCACCGCATCCCTCTTTTTCTTTAACCACGTCATTTCTCGATTCGAAGTTTCAAAACAATTGGTCTCTGAACATGGCCGACATTTTGAAGATGAGATTTGGCATGAGCTATCCTCACTATTAGGTTTTGAGCACCAATATTCATCCTCCTATTACCCCCAAGGGAATAGCCAAGTTGAAGCAGTCAACAAAATTCTTAAGACCATGCTTCAACGAATGGTGAATAAGCGCAAAACCAATTGGCATCTTATTCTCTTCCCTGCTTTGTGGGCTTATCATACTTCTGTTAAAACTGCCACCGGTTTCACTCCTTTCCACCTTGTCTTTGGCAAGGAGGCATTCTTACCAATCGAGTGTGAAATTCCTTCCCTAAATTTGGCTGTCGAACTTATCCCTGATACCCAACCTCTAGAACAATGACTTATCATGCTTGATCACGTCACTGAAGACCGTCGTGTTGCATTGCAAACTCTTGAAGTGGCCAAAAAGCGCACCAAAGCTCAGTATGACCGAAAAGTACACCCTCGTACCTTTCATGAAGGTGACCTTGTTCTAGTATATGACCAGGCCCATGATACCCTCGGTCATGGGAAGTTTGACTCATTATGGCTAGGTCCTTACATCATTGTTAGGACCTCACTATGTATCATTTTTACTATATATTTTGACACCACCTTACCTTTTATAACCATGTTTAAAAAGGATTCCATCATCAGTTTCATTTACTTTATCCCAAGGTATATAAAATCCTCTTCTTTATTATATGTTTAATCTGTTTACATATAATTCCATATTACTCTTATATTTTATCATTAATCGAAGTAGATTGTTGCTAAAATAAGTCTAAAAGATCGCAGATAAGTTATATGCTGTGCTGGAACAATCAGCCGTTGCTGAAACAGTCAAACTTTGTTGCTGAAGCAGTCGATTCCGTTGCTGAAACAACCAGCAGACACGCAAATTCCGCCACTATTCATAATTTGCGATTCTGGAAGAGTATTTTGTGGAACGATGGCAACAATATGAAGACGTGGTTACAAGGATTATTCTGAAGATAGTACTCTTTTGGTATCTGTTGTAACAATATCTTTTTATGGAAGAACAGAATAACCTGTTTTAGGAAAGAAGAACAGATTCGGGATAAACGTAGATTTGATCTCATGTAATTGTAAGAGATGTCTCCTCTTTAAAAAGAGGAGACATCATCATTAGAAGGGAGTTTGAGTTTGAAAGCTACAGGAGAACATTGTGTTTGAGAGAACTGGAGCTAGACTCCATTTGTAATGTATCATTTCTTTTGACAGATGAATAAAATTTCCTTTTGAGCGCTCCAATTTAATTCTTTCCCGGGGAATCTTGTGAGAGGGAAAGGGCCTGCCTTCCTCACAAGATTCACCCAACTGTCCTTGTAGTTTGTTTAAATTCTTTATGCTATTTGCACTTTACTTTAATTCTGTTTGCTGAACACCAGTTACACAGTTCTGTAGTTTATTGAGTATTATGTTTCCTTAACGTTGCATATGTTTAGTACATTCATTCTTAAGAAGTTGAGAGATCTATTTCTGTTAATTGTTTGAATGTATGATGTTGGGAAGCAGGTGATGAAGGTTCCTGTACAAAGTAATAGGGTCCTATTTCCATTGATTGCCTTTCTTTTCCTGCAGTGTGATTAGAAACAGGAGACAGGTGCTGAAGGTTCCTGTTCATGGGAATAGGGTCCTGTTCTCTTGAGTTATCCTTTCTACAGAGTGATTAGTGTCAGGCAGCAGGTGCTGAAGTTCCTATTTAAAGGAATAGGGTCCTGTTCCTGTTATGGTTGATTGGTTTCCTTTCCTGCAGATTGATTTCCCTTTATTTGGATTCTAAACTGCAACATAGGAATTACTTCTGCTATAACATAATTGACTTCAGCTTTGATTAAACAGAGTGTGAATAATTAGATTTGTATGATTGGTAATTGTGTGGCTTTTTACTACAACATTGTTTTTTCTTTTGAAATTGAGCATATCCAGTGCGTGATTGTCTTTGGAATAAACAGACTTCCTCGGGTTGACAATTTATGTGGAGCTTGAATTGTGAAAACAATTAAAGTGACCAACATTTTGGCGCCGTTGCCGGGGACGGCAATTATAGATTTCAAAAGCATTAA
Organism: Pinus albicaulis; assembly: GCA_034641835.2. Taxonomy (NCBI): domain Eukaryota; kingdom Viridiplantae; phylum Streptophyta; class Pinopsida; order Pinales; family Pinaceae; genus Pinus; species Pinus albicaulis. Next base: position 3,198 of record JAXQQM020087081.1, read on the forward strand.
TATTTTATTTTTAGATGTGCAGATTGTATGAGAGTACGCGGAAACCAGAAGAAAAATAACCCCACAGGTGGCAAAGGCAAAGGAAGGGGAGGAAGAAAGACTTTTATTGACGAGATTGTATCAAAGGCTGAATCATCACAGAGATTAAGTTCTCGAAGACCAAAACTTCAGCACTCCCCTCAATCAAATTACAAAATAGAGGAAGTTGTGGGTCCTGAAAATATAGAGGAGCCAGTGATTAAAGAACCAGCAGTCAGTGCTGGAGAGTCAGAAGAAAGTGCTAGCAAATCAACAGAGCACATTGAGGAAATAATAGAGAGTGTTGGACGACCAGTGGAAAACATTGAAGAGCCAGTAGAAGATCTTGACGATCGATCAAGTGCAGTAGGAGAACAGACAATGGAAGGAAACAATGAAGATTTCTTTGGTGGAGGACGTGTAGATCCTGAAGGAGAAGGAAAGGATGAAAATTCTCTCTCTACCTTGGGATTTCCTATCAGTGATCTCCCTGCAGGAACAACTCCTATGAAAAAGATTCCATTGTTAGCTTTACCTAACTTTCATGGTTTATCCTCTGAAGATCCGGATGAATTTCTTTTTGAATTTGATATATTATGCAGAAGTTATGATTATGTTACTAATGCTCAAAAGTTGAAACTGTTTCCAGCAACCTTAAAAGGAAATGCTTTAAGATGGTTTATGAGCCTTGGGAGTCAGGTAATCACAACTTGGGAGCAGATGAAACAGAAATTTCTTCTTAAATATCAAGACTACTGCCGGACGAGAGAAAAGAAGGATGAACTATTCAATATGGCACAAAATCCGGACGAGAATTTGGAGGACTATGTAGAAAGGTTGCAGTACAATATACAGAGATCTGATCATCCGAATATAAGTAAGGAAATTCGCAAAACAATATTACTTAGAGGTTTAAGGGATGATTGTTTAGACATGTTAAATATGCTTGGCAAGGGAGATATATCTAAAGAATCATATGATGATATTGTTGAACTTTCTAAGAGGTGTTCAAGGGGAGCTGCAAGGAACAGAGTAAGTAATAGAGATCCCACCTATTCAAGAGTGCAGAAATCAGCCAGTGGAGGAGCAACAAGAGCTGAAATAGGTAATTTACTTGAAGAATTTAAAACTTAGATGTTAAGTTCTTTTGCTTCACAAATTGACACTTTGCAGGTTAAGAAGAATCAGGCTGAAGCAGAAGCAACTCTGGCTGTCTTTTGCCCGAAGTGCAGAGACAAACATCCACTAAGGGAATGCCCAATGGACAAAATACCAATCTGTACCCTTTGTGAGAAAGATCATGAAACAAAACAATGTCCATCTCTACCAGGAATAAAGGCAGCATTGCAACCAACGGAAGAAGAAGCTGAAGCAGTTTACCTGCTAACTCAAAGAAGACAATGGCAACCAAAAGAACAAGGTATGAACTCTAGTATGCCATTTAATCGTTGGAACAATTATTCTTCTTTCGGTCAAACAAATTACCCTCCCTTTAATCAAATGCAATACCCACCCTTTAATTAAATGAATTTCCCACCCATGCAACAATCAAACCCTCCCTTTGTTGATCCTTCAATGTGGACTCCTTGGCCTCCACAGCAGCCATCTTCTTTTAACCCTTGGAATTCAAATTGGAGAAGCCAACAACTCCCGTATCCAAATCAATTGCCTCAATTCCAACAACCACTTCCTCTGCCATCAAATGCTCCTCCAAATAACCAAATGAGACCCCAGCTACCTGTGCAACCAAATCCTAACCCCAATAATAAAGTTGTGCAAGTCATTAATATTCAGAATCAGTCTATATTTCCTACTATGCAATGTAATGATATTCATTTAAGATCCGGGAAAATAGTAGAGCCTATTATTGATGACATAACTTCTTCTGATTCTGATAAAGAGGAAACTGGGAAACATAAGAAAGCACAACCACCTTCTAACAAGAGTGTTGAAATAACAGAACCACCATTCCCCAAGCGTTTTGTTTTAACTAGAATGCCTGAAACACCTGCTTTTAATCTTTTAGGGGAATTGCAAAATTTGTATGTTAAAATTCCACTTTTACAAGCATTAAGAGATGTACCAATTTATGCCAGAACAATAAGGGATATTTGTGTTAAGAAACCTGGTAGGAAAACTAAAGATCCCCTTACAGTACATGTGATGGGTGACTTATCTGCATTAATGTCCGGAAAAACCCCTCCTGTGAAATATGGTGATCCCGGCCATCCTACCGTGACAGTTCAGATTGGTAAAACAATGATTCCTCAAGTTCTGGTAGATTTAGGTGCTGCAATAAACATAATGACTCTTGAAACTTCACAAATGTTACAGCTGAATAACACAATTAGAGATACACCCACCATTTTAGAGTTGGCTGACCGTTCTACAATTAAACCTGAAGGATTTGTTGAAGATCTACTTATCTCAGTTGAATCCTGGAATTACCCAGCTGACTTTGTTGTATTGCAGACTAAAACAAAGCTGGGGGGACACCCCTTAATTCTAGGGAGGCCATGGCTGGCCACAGCTGATGCCTTTATCAGTTGTAGATCTGGTTCAATGACAATTTCTAATGGTTATGAAACCAAACAACTTACTCTTTATCCTCATGCTACACCCATAATTAATAATGAAGATTCTATGTGGATGGATTATGATGATAATGTTGTTCAGCCTATTCTAACTATTGGACAAGCTTTAACTCTTAAAGACAATACAGAGGATGAAATAATTAATAATTTTATTTGTGAACCTTCTTTTGTAATTGCTGAAACACACAATCAATTGACTGCAATTTTTGAAACAGATACCCAAGAAAAGATTGAATCTGAAGACTCATCTCAGACATTAACCACCATCTCATCTAAGAGCATAACAGTTGAAATTGAACCTGGCAAGACATTAAACATAAATCCTGATCTAACAGTTGCTGAAACATAGCAGTTAATGAAGTTATTGCATGAATATAAGGAAGCATTTGCATGGGATTACACAGATATGAAAGGGATCTCTTCTGAATTATGTACTCACCGAATTTACATTAAAGAGGGATGCCGACGAATCTGTCAACCCCAAAGACGAGTGAACCCTAATTTACGAGAAATTGTTAAAGAAGAACTTCAGAAATTGCTTAATGCAGGATTTATATACCCTATATCTGACAGTGAATGGGTTTCCCCATTGGTAATTGTCCCTAAGAAAAATGGGAAATGGAGAGTATGTGTTGACTACAGAGCCTTGAAGAAAGCTACTCAAAAGGATCACTTTCCTTTACCTTTCATTGATCAGGTGTTGGATAGTCTAGCAGGGAAGAAATTCTTTTCTTTTCTAGATGGATTCAGTGGGTATAATCAGATTAGAATTGCACCCCAAGACCAGGACAAGACCACTTTCACTAGCCCTTAGGGAACTTTTGCTTATAGAGTTCTTCCATTTGGGCTATGTAATGCACTAGCAACTTTTCAGAGGGCTGTTATAGGAATATTTTCTGATATGCTGAATGACTCTATGGAAATATTTATGGATGATTTTACTCCTTATGGTGTGTCTTTTGAAGATGCATTACAAAATCTTGAGAAGGTACTTAAACGATGTATACAAGCTTACCTCTCCCTAAGTACTGAAAAATGTCATATGATGATGAGTGAAGGAGTAGTGCTTGGACATTTTATTTCATCTCAAGGTATTCAGGTAGATCCATCTAAAATATTGGTCATTTAGAATCTTTCTGTTCCTAAAACACAAACTGATGTGAGAAGTTTTCTAGGACATGCTGGATACTACAGAAGATTTATTAAATATTTTTCTAAGATAGCTTCTCCATTATTTGTGTTGCTTATGAAAAATGTTGAATTTAAGTGGACTAACTCTTGTCAGAAAGCTTTTGAAGAACTCAAGCATCAGTTATCTACTGCTCCTATTTTGAGGGGGGCTGATTGGGCCCTCCCTTTTCATATATCTTCTGATGCTTCAGACACTGCAATTGGAGCTCTCTTGGGACAAGAGGAAAATCATCTTCCTTATGCTATCTACTTTATCAGTAAGAATATGACCCCTGCTAAGCTTAATTATACAGTTACCGAAAAGGAGTTTCTTGCAGTAATTTATGCCATTAATAAATTTCGACACTATATCACTGGTTATTCTACTTTTGTGCACACTGACCACTCAGCTATCAAGTATTTAATGAACAAATCTGTTACAAATGCTAGAGTTACCAGATGGCTATTATTACTGCAGGAATTTGATATTACAATTGTAGATCGGCCTGGTAAAGAAAATGTGGTGGCTGATTTCCTTTCACGGTTAAAAACTGATAATAATATTCCAGTAGATGATTCTTTTCCTGATGAGTATTTGTTTGCAGTTTCTACTCACTCTCCATGGTATGCAGATATTGCCAATTATTTGGTTGCAAGAAAATTACCATCACACCTGTCATACAGAGAAAAGAGAAGAATTGTTCAACAAAGTGCCAGGTATAGCTGGATAAGTGGGTGTCTTTTCTACACAGGGCTTGATCAGGAAATCCGAAGATGAATTAGGGAAGATGAAGTGTATGGCATACTGAAAGCTTTTCATGATGGCCCTTGTGGAGGGCATTTTGCTGATAAGAGAACATCACACAAAATTCTGAGGATGGGTTACTATTGGCCCTCATTATTTAAGGATGCAAAGAAATATGTGAGGGCTTGTGACAGCTGCCAGAGAATGGGTCAACCCAATCATAGAGATCAAATGCCATTAAACCCTCAGGTAGTTTCTGAACCATTTGAAAGATGGGCCTTGGATTTCATAGGACCCATTAATCCTCCATCCAATCAAAGAACTTATATATTAGTCTGTACAGACTATATGACTAAATGGGTGGAGGCCAAAGCACTTATTAGAGCCAATGAAGAGGCTATCCTAGCTTTCTTATTTGAAGAAATCTTCACCAGATTTGGAATTCCTAGAGAGCTAGTTACAGATGGAGGACCTCCATTCAATTCTCATGGTTTTAAGTCTACCCTTCAGAAATATCATATTCAACATAGAATGACCACACCATACCACCCCCAGGCCAATGGGCAGGTGGAAAGCACAAACAAAGTATTAGAATCCATTCTAACTAAAACAGTGAAGGACAACCGGAAGGATTGGTCTCAAAGGCTCCCTGAAGCATTATGGGCTTACAGAACTACTTGGAGAAACACTACAGGTTTTTCTCCCTATGAATTGGTTTATGGTAAAAGTGTTGTTTTTCCTGTGGAATTTGAAATCAAAACTCTAAGAACTGCTTTAGCTGTTAATCTTGATTTGACTGATGTGCAGACAGCTAGGTTGCAGCAGCTTCTTGAGTTGGATGAAAAGAGATTAGATGCCATTCACCAAACAACCATGATTCAACAACAGAGAATGAAGTGGCATGATAAAATTATCAAACACAAGTAGTTCCAAAAAGGTAATTGGGCCTTATTGTATGACTCTCGGTTTGAAAATTTTAAGGGTAAGCTACGTACACGTTGGCTTGGACCATATGAGGTAGATGCTGTTTTTTCTAATGGAACGGTAAGACTTTTAACAATTGATGATTCTAAAACGCCTCTACTAGTCAATGGTCATAGGCTTTGTTTATACCAGCGCCCTGTTTTTAAAGAGGATTTCAAGACTGCTTGCATGACTGATATTCATTATCTTTTTCTAGGGGAGTCTTCTGCTCCTCACAACATTTAATTTTCTGCATTGTTTTTTTTAGTATTAGGTTAGATTAGATTTAAAACTAATAATCCCTGTCAAGGGTTGGCATATTACAATTGAATTTTGCAGATTCTAGAAAAGCTCATTAAGGAGAACAGATCCATCATAAGAAGATCTGAAGCTTCAATCACAGAAGCTTGTTCCCTTCATTTTATCCCATTTCCTAGTAATATCCCTTCATCCCATTCCTACATTATTTCCCTTTTTCCATTTTTCCCACTTCTACCATTCCTGAAATATCATCCTTCAGTTAGTATTTCCTATCCCTTACTGCTTAAATTATCCCTTATCAAATATTTCCCCACTTGTCCTAAACCCAAGTCATTATATCCCATTTTTCTGATTTTTCCCGTTGCTGAAACACCAGTTTCAGCAACGCGTCATTCATTTTTCCATTGCTGAAACACCAGTTTCAGCAACCTGTCATTCAACCTGTCATCATTAAAACATCATTTCTTTCCTCTGTTGTACAAGCTTTTCAGTTCTCCACTTTTACTCTTCAGATCCTTTGAGTGAAAATTATTCAGTACTGAGAAAATCCTGTTATGCTCCTGTTCTAAATTTCAGAAAAATCTATAGATTCTTCCATTAATATCAAGCCATTATGAAGCACTCTACACTTCGAATTATTAAACCAAAGGTAAAAATGTAAGGTATGTGGTTTTAATGTAATGCAGTTAAATTATATTTTAAAGAGAGGATCTCGCTCATAATGATTGCAATCTCCACACGCTCAAACATCATTGCACCATACGTAGGGGGGGGGAATTTCAAAAACTGAATAATCATTTCACATCACCCAATCCTCCGTCATTCTTCATAGCCACTTCCGCCGTCATTGAGACTCCACATCCTCTGTTGCAACAATTAGCTTGACCAAAGCCTGTGTTTCTGTCTTCTGTGCCTCTGCATGTAACTCAAGCTAGTAGCCATGGGAGGGTCGGCTATTAGACACGAGCCTGGTTCGATAAATCTTCTTCAATTATTCCCAGAGGCCTGTCAAATTTTTCAACAAGCAGGATGGACAGCATACTTCGAAAGGTTAGGAGAATTTGATCAGCAACAAGTTTTAGAGTTCACACAGAACCTTCAGGGGAATTATTCAGTAGTTCAAGGGGTCCGCATTTCAGTTACAGAGGAGGACATAGCTCAAGTTTCAGGTTTGCCGGTTATCGGGACTCGCTGGTTCAGTAGGAAGCAAGTGATTTTAAGTGCACAGCAAGATTTTCTTCTTCCAGATGAACCGGTTGAACTTAAAGGCCGCGGTGTAAGTCTGCATTCACTTCCTCGACCATGGCCAACAGTAGCAGAATTCATCAAGCACTACTTGACATGCGAAGGGCGTTACCAGGTAGTCTACCAACACGACTTCGTTTTGATGAATCATTTAAGGAATGGTCGATTAGTTAATATTCCCTATTATCTTCTTGGTTGTATCAAAAACATGTCCTATTATTGCAGACGGGCTAAATTCCCATTGTTATCCCTTACCCATCACCGTTTATGCCAATTATTAATTCAGAGGGGTTTTTCTCCGCAAAACCCCCCTCTGAATAATCCACTCCTTATTCCCCAGCAGGTTGAAATTCCCCAACAGGCCCAAATCCCCCAACAAGCCGGAAGTTCCCAAGAAACTCCTGAGAATCCTTATGAAGGGAAAATGGACGATATCCCAGACTCCCCAGTAATTCCATCCTCAGAGCCAGTCGACCCAAACCCAAGTTCATCCCACTTAGTAGAGTCAACCCTTCCCACTATTTCTATCCCTAGCGATGACTCTCTAACACCCCCATCCCCACCTACTCATAAAAGGAAGAAAAGAACCCCAACAGTCTCTGTCCCAAAACGACGAACAAGGGCCAAATTCCAAATTTTCACTTCTTCCGAAAGCCCTTCCCCCCGAAAAGAATCCTCCCCTACAAAGAAAAGGAAAGACAGTGACTTCTCTGCTTTCCTATCAAAAAGGAAAATGAAGATGACTGTTGAAACAGGAGTTACTCCCATTTCCCCTGACCCCACCACTATTCTGTTAAAACTTCAATCTTCACCCCCATTTCAAATCCCCCAACCTATCTCGTCCGGTGGCACTGCCACACAAGAACCAGTGCCCCGGGATAATACGACATCGTTTATGGCTCAAACAGTGACTGTCACACAAGAACCAGTCACTTACCCAGAGGCTGAAACACAAGAACCAGCCACTTTGGTACAAGAATCATACACCAAGCATGATAATACAGGGAAACCAGCTGTAGCTGCTCCACAAGAACCAGCTACAGCTGTGGATCAGCAGGCAACCCCAGCAGAATCAACCAGCACACAGGGTTCACACACTATGGCATCCTTATTGGAGGAAAATGAGTTTTTGAAGTCTGAGCTAGAAACCTATAAGAATGAATTAACCATGGCACGAGAAGCCTTTGATAGAGAATTGAATCTCTACATGCTAGCACACACAGCATCAGCACAAAATAAGGAACCATGCAGAGAATACATGTGCCATGAGTGTGGTAATATTTACCAGCAGGCAGGGTACAAAGTAGTCAAAATTCAGGTATCTGAGGCATCTACATCAGCTGCAATTAAAGAAGAATGCCCTACTACTCCACAAGAACCAGTAGGGCTCTCAAAAATTTTGGAAAAAGAAACTAAACCACAGATATCTCGCCCTGCGCTAGTCAGCTCAGCCACTCAGACAGTACCCCAACCACAGATATCTTGCCCTGAGCTAGTTAGCTCAGCCACTCAAACAATGCCTCAACTACAGATATCTAGCCCTGAGTTAGTCAGTTCAACCACTCAGACGATGCCCCAACCCAGTACATCTAATGCCGGGACACAGACCCTGCCATGGAATCAATTAGAACTTATGAACAAATGGAAGAAACAATATGCTGTAGAGCAATATAAAATATTACAGCAGCATAAGTTAGCATGGCAGAATCACATGTATGCCAACAGGGATAGTTGGGAACAGACATTGCAACAGCTCAGGGATTCCAAGAAGGAAGTCAAGGAATCAAAGGAAAAGATGGTTTTGATGTTTTCATTAGTGCAGAAGTTGATGGCTACCCGAAAACCCTCTGTGAATTACTCTCTCTTCCTTTCTGAACATTTGGTTTATTTTCAATTGAAGGCAATAAAGGATGGCAGACCTCATGAATTGCTTACTTCAGAACAATTTGTTAAGACTTTTGCTGAGGCCCCTGAAGGTGACCAACATTTGTTGTGCGAACTTTATCTCCATAACGAGGCCATACCTGAGAATAGAAGAGTCAATCTCACCCCAATTGCAGGTGATGTACAAATAAGGGCATTTGTTTCATTTTTGGCCAATCAGCTCACCTGGCAAACTGCGTTTATTGCAAGTAGTCATAATGAGGAGAATAGGCTCCTTTGGATTAGACTGGAACCTTTAAGTCCGGCCATGTTTATAGCACAATATCACCAATTCTTACAAAATCCAGGAATGCATAGGTACATGCAACAACTATAGGCTTCAACACTTTTGAAGTGTCAACAGCAAATCAGAGTAAAGGAAGCTGCTGCATTGAAGGCCAACACTATGTTTTGGCAGTAGTCATGTAAAGAAAGACAATACTATCACCCTTTTAGCCCTGATAATATTCAAGCTGCACTTTCCAGGGTACCTAATTACATCAGATGCATTCGACATTGTGGAGAAAACTGGATTGGCTACCGTTTTCATTTTCCAATTCTATGGCTGCCTTTAGAGAAATATCAATGTCACTACCAATTGGCTGGCATAGATGAAGCTGTAGCATAGCAGCAATTGCAGAACAATAGAGGATTCCGAGCTCTGACAGAAGCCACCTTCTCAGCTACTGCTTGAGCAACTTGCATGCACAGAGTCAGTACTCAGACTCTGACTCAGACTAGGAGTTGCCTGAGGACATGCAACATTTTCAGCTGGGGGGGATGTTAGGACCTCACTATGTATCATTTTTACTATATATTTTGACACCACCTTACATTTTATAACCATGTTTAAAAAGGATTCCATCATCAGTTTCATTTACTTTATCCCAAGGTATATAAAATCCTCTTCTTTATTATATGTTTAATCTGTTTACATATAATTCCATATTACTCTTATATTTTATCATTAATCGAAGTATATTGTTGCTAACATAAGTCTAAAAGATTGCAGATAAGTTATATGCTGTGCTGGAACAATCGGCCGTTGCTGAAACAGTCAAACTTTGTTGCTGAAACAGTCGACTCCATTGCTGAAACAGTCGACTCTGTTGCTGAAACAGCCAGTAGACATGCAAATTCCGTCACTATCCGTAATTTGCGATTCTGGAAGAGTATTTTTTGGAACAATGGCAACAACATGAAGACGTGGTTACACGGATTATTCTGAAGATAGTACTCTTTTGGTATCTGTTGTAACAATATCTTTTTATGGAAGAACAGAATAGCCTGTTTTAAGAAAGAAGAACAGATTCGGGATAAACGTAGATTTGCTCTCATGTAATTGTAAGAGATGTCTCCTCTTTAAAAAGAGGAGACATCATCATTAGAAGGGAGTTCTAGTTTGAAAGCTACATGAGAACATTGTGTGTGAGAACTGGAGCTAGACTCCATCTGTAATGTACCATTTCTTTTGACAGATGAATAAAATTCTCTTTTGAGCGCTCCAATTTAATTCTTTCCCTGGGGAATCTTGTGAGAGGGAAAGGGCCCGCCTTCCTCACAAGATTCAGCCTTCTATCCCTGTAGTTTGTTTAATTTCTTTATGCTGTTTGCACTTCACTTTAATTCTGTTTGCTGAACACCAATTACAAAGTTCTGTAGTTTATTGAGTACTCTGTTTCCTCAACGCTGCATGTGTTTAGTACATTCATTCTTAAGAAGTTGAGAGATCTATTTCTGTTAATTGTTTGAATGTATGATGCTGGGAAGCAGGTGCTGAAGGTTCCTGTACAGAGGAATAGGGTCCTGCTCCCATTGATTGCCTTTCTTTTCCTGCAGTGTGACTAGAAACAGGAGACAGGTGCTGGAGGTTCTTGTTCATGGGAATAGGGTCCTGTTCTCTTGAGTTATCTTTTGGTTAGTAGTGATTAGTGCTTTGTGCAAAGAAAACAAGTTCCCATTTAAAGGAATATGGTCCTGTTTCGTTATGGTTGATTTGTTCTCTTCCCTTGCATTGATTTCCCTTTATTTGGATTCCAAATCGCAACATAGGAATTACTTCTAAGCAACATAATTGACTTCAGCTTTGATTAAACAGAGTGCGAATAATTAGATTTGTATGATTGATAATTGTGTGGCTTTTTACTACAACATTGTTTTTGCTTTTGAAATTGAGCATATCCAGTGCGTGATTGTCTTTGGAATAAATAGACTTCCTCGGGTTGACAATTTATGTGGAGCTTGAATTGTGAAAACAATTAAAGCGACCAAAAATCATCAGTAAAGATCTTGGTAAGGGGGCATATCTTTTAGAGGACTTTGAAGGCCACCCCCTTCCTAATCCTCGCAATGCACTCTATCTTAAGAGATATTACCCTTAGCATTTCCCATTCGAAATGCATGTTTTATTTTCTTGTAGATAGCCAGCATATGTTTTTTTTCATCATTCATTACTTCACCAAGACACATGTTGCCCACTAAGTCTTACTTCACCACTCCTCAAAATCGGATTTCCTCACTTACAACACTTTTCCTTGGGGCACCACTTTACCTCCATATTCATTCTTGTTTGTGTCGATTTCCATCATGAGATACCATTTTGTACTCATGTTTTTATGGTCCCCTTTGGACCTTTCCCCATTTCATCATCATCATTAGTTTTCGTCTGTTAGTCACTCTACTATTTCCTCTCGTGCCTTAGTTGGCGATCCCTCATCACCTCACCTATGGTGGACCTCCTTCTGTCGACCTCAACTCATTTACTCCAGAATCTAGTTCTAGAGAGCGGTGTACCTTGGTTCGAGCTCCTTTTAGCATGATCGTGATCCGTATACTCGATGGTCCAGTGATGCAGCAGCAGCTATTGGTGATTCCCGAGTGTGTGTGAGATGTTTCAGCCCTCATGAGGGAGTGGCCCTGCAGGTAGCCCCCCACATGCTCAGATGAATTCTTCATTTTTAGCCTTTTATGCAGCTCCTTACATTTGATGATGTCGGCCTCAGCCGCTTGTAGTGCCTCTTCGATTTGCATGCATCCGTCAGATTTTGCGAGCCCTTCCCTGTGTATAGGGGGAATTTGGGTTGTATTTGTATCTCATGTACTAAAATATTATTGTATAAGTCCTGGCTGTTATTCCAGGCACAACATGTATGTGGGATTCATCATTCTATTTTTTGGCTCGTATTTATGCCAGCATGTACTTTATAGTTTGGTTCCTTGTTTACTGGACATATTATTCTTTTGTACTTTGTCCTGGCGGGCATAGAATTGCCTCCCCCGCCGCCTTTCGCATAGGTACCACTTCATAAAATAGAGACTTGTTGCACCTATAAGTCTTGTTTCCTCAAGGTCCGGTCCTTTAGCACATTAGACTACCTTACATTTCTCTCTCTAACTTCCCTCTTGATGTCTAGTGATTGAGTTCTTACAACGTACTTCAATCATACGATTTGCTCCTAACACTCGTACGTTGGGGGAAAATATTTTACACCATTTTTTTTGTCATCTAACCTATTATCATTAGATGAACCCAAGTACACCATGTAAGACCAATTTTACCCTAAGTAAAATTGCTTTCACTATGTGAAATAACTTAATAAAACACCTTTATTAAGTTGTTTATGGTCTAAACAGGAAACCCCAAAAGGAAATAATAAACAAATCTATATTTGTTTATATTTCCTGGTCATATTTAACCCAAAACAAGGAAATAAATTAAATAAATCCTTATTTATTTGATTATTTCCTAGGAATAAGTTATTTAAATCATATTTAAATAATATTCCTAGTTAAATTTGACTAAATCATTTATAAATAATTAAATAAATCATTATTTATTTAATCATATTCCCACCATTTCCTTAAAATAGTAAATAAATCATTTATTTATTTATTATTTATAAATAAAGGAATTGACCCAAGTCAAAAATCCTTTTCCCTCCAACAAATATAATAAAATATTCCTAAAGGGTGGTTCTAGAATATGATTAATAATATTTTATTCATGCACCAAGTTCTAGACCACCCTAATATTTTGTTATAAATAGAAGGGTTTTCCCCATTCATTAGTCACCTTTCATTGCATTAGATCACTCTGGATCTATACACTTGGTCACATTTTCCATTTTTGCCTTGTGAGCTCCCATTGAGTTTTATGTTTGTCTGGGTTTTCTACACCAACAAGAGAGAGGAATTTTAGATCTGAAATGCTGAGGAATTTCAAGAACCCATCCCATTGAGGAGAATCGGAAAACACCTTTCTTGTTTTGCTCTCAGGTGCCCCCTTTTTAATATAAAAAATTCTTTCAAATGCATCGTTCTTGTCTTGTCTATTGGATGCATGGAGCCATATTTTATTACCACTTAATGTCTTTTATGCTTAGATCTGGATGTGTGCAGCATTATTTGGATCAACTAATTGCAGACTTAAATATATTGGCAGCCATAATTAATGTTAGGGCTATTTGTTATGCGTAGCTAAAGTGATCTTTTACGACGAAAGATTCATACTAACAATCTAGCATGGAATTATGTAAGATTTTGTCATGTATGTTTAGGCTAATATAGAAAGGGGGAATGGCCCCTTCTTGATATTTTCCTTCTATTTTGGGTCCAAACAATAGCTCAGGTGTGTTATCAGCCAAGTGTAGAGTGTCGGCATCATTTCCCATGTTTATAACTTTTAGAACTTGAGACTTGTATGTGCCTTGGGTAATCAGTTCAGTGAGAGGCATGGTAATCTTGATTTTGGCAATATCTCCTTCAAAACTAAAAGGTACTTGTGTCTTAGACATATTTACATCAGTTTTCTTAGGCACAACCCTTTCCATAAGTTTAGTTTGCTGAATCTTATTTGGGACTTTAGACAACAAGATTTTTTCAGGGCCACTAGATGAGGCACTAGGGCAGCTTGGGTCACTATTTTGTTGGTTGATTGTTTCTTTGTTTGGATCAACTTTCTTAGCCATAGTGTTTGTGTCTACTGTCCTCTTAGGGGTGATTTCAGGTGCTTTCCTAACATCAGTGTCTATTTTTATTTTTATTGGGAGAATATAGGGTCTTTTTGCTCCTAAGGTCATATTGCCTATGGACTTCCATTACGGAATTTTCAAATCCCAAGCGGTAGTCTTCAGAATTCTCATGGTTTGTGTCATTTTGATCTGAGGAAAAGAAACCTTGTTCTTCTTTGGTGAGAAAAACATCATCTTCATTATCATAACCTATTAGGTTTATATGGCTTTCTTCAAGTTCTATAATTTCTCCTTCTTCTTCATCTACACAGTTTTGTTGAAAGGGAGGTCTGATTTGTTGGTCATTTTCCCTTTTTTTGATTTGAGGAGTGTCTCTTTTGAATTTTTGAGCTCTATTTCTGTTTAGGGGATTGGCTTGGTTTTCCCTAGGAGGTGTCCTTTCATTCAAGTTTATCATTTCTATCATTCTCTCCATTATTCTCATTATGTTGTCCATTTTGGGATCGGATGAGGATGTTGAGGGCATGGTTTCATCTTTGTAGGTCACTCTCTTTTCTGATCTCATCCTAGCTCTTTTTTCAATCAAGTTGACTTCAACACTAATATATGCCTTTTGCATATCGTCTAAAGTTTCAGGGTCTCTCTCTCTCAATTGGAATGTCATTTCCGGTTCAAAGCCTTCAGGAAATTTCAGTAGTGCTAGGCCTTGTGGGGCTTTCATGTGAGGTGGGAGGGCATTGTAGACACCGTTAAACCTAGTGCAATAATCTTGTACACTTTCCCCTACATTCCTCTTAAGATTGTTATATTCAGAAAAGATTTGGAGGGGATTTCTCTTGATTTCCCATTTTTTTATGAAATTTTGGTAGAGGGAAGGGAGATCATGTATTGTGTTAGGAATTAATGCTTTGAACCATTTTTTGGCCTCTCCTGCTAAGATTTGTGCAAATATTCTCATTTTAATGGTTTCTTCTTCTATTTCCATGTAATCAAAGGAATCATTTATCCTATCTACATGCTATTGGGCAGTGATGGATTCCACTCCTATGAAATGAGGGATCTTGGATTGGTAGTCATTTGGAAAAGGTACTAAAGGTTGAGGTAAGGCCAAGGGCACATACCAAGCTACCATGATGGGAACTAATGGAGGGTTTACAAGAGGAGGGTTAGTGAAAGGATATGTATGATGAAGCAGAGTGGTTTGCACAGTGGTGATATGGATGGGTGTGGTGGAAGTACTTGGACCAACAAACTGATTCTGAATAGATTTGGTATGGAAAGAGTTAAAGTGATGGAGAAGATGAAATTCGGGTGGTGTGGAAGGAGAAGCTTCTCTACTAGAAATCTACTGCAAATCTATGGGCTCAAGGTCAGTCTGGTTAATATCAGTTTGTGACTTGGTTCTGAAAAGGTTCTTTGTATGGCACACGTCCAACTGGGGATCTTGCAAAGCTGGAAGATGTTCAGGTATAGATCTTTCTCTGTGAATGGTCCTAACAGTGGTTAATTTTCCAGATCTAGAAGTTTTCCACAAAATATTCTCTAGGTCATCAACTATGTTGGGAGGGTTTGGGTTTGGATGAGATCTGGTACTGATCCTGTTAGCCCCCCTATTAAATTCTTGACAAGCAAGCTGGGGGCTAGTTTGCTCTGGAGCCTCCAAGGAATGCCTTTCCCCTGAAAATTCATCCTCCTTGGAGTCTCTGTATGCTGTGCCTAACATATGGTTTTTCTGCTGATGCATTTCTCAAAAGCCCATTATTGCCCTTTATACCCCTGCAAAACACCACATTGTCACCTATGTTTCCCCTTTGTCTTCTCCCCAATTCCTCCCTTATTCTCCCCAAAATCCCCTTTGGATTATTCCTTTACCTTTTGTTCCCTCAAAATTCCCCTTAACCCTTCTACCGTTCCCCCCCCTTAGGCCTTGGAATGCACTAAAAGGGTTTAAAAACCCACTTTCTGACTATATGACAGGCCTAGCCCTTTTCTGATAGCCCGCGCCCCCTCTCTTCCATAAAACCTGGCGCTGGAACCCAAAGATAAACCCCCAGGCGCCTATCCCCTCCAACCCTTTTTCCGCCCAAAAAATCATAAAAAACCTTTGTAAACGCGCATTTTCGGGTTTTCAATCAATTTCTAAGGTTTGCCGCCGGTTTAATCTTTCGATAAATTTCCGCCGTCGATCTGCTCCACAGATCAGATGACGCGGAGCGCGGCACTCCCTGTGGACTCCCCGACCGTGCGCTGTTTCGAAAACCCGCCGGTAAATTCCGCACCACCCATATGCAACAGGCGGTTTTCCCCGGAGAGCCAGCGATTCCACTCAATAATCGCCGCGTGTCCTCTGTACGAACCTGAAACCACTTTCATTTCGCACATTATTTTTCGGTTCAAAGACGGGTAGCGAAATAAATGATAGCCGTAAGATCTTAGAGCTCTCACCCAACGGCTGTCATCTCCTGAAGCTGCACACCATTTAACACCCGTCCATCGTACCCGCGGGCCTGCCTTCCGTCATTCTCCGCCATCGATTTTCGCCCGATTGACGGTCCAGATCTGTCTTTTCATTGTTGACCATTCCGTTGCCCCGAGACCTCCACGTCACCCCAACGTGTTTCATCCGTACTTTCCCCCCATTCCATCGTGTATATTTGATTCTTTTCATGTTCTTCAATGTTTTCTCATTCGTTTTTGTTCTGTGTTCTGTCAATCACCTACCTGAGCAGTTTTTCACCATTCTTCTACGTTTTCTTTCACCATGTCACCGATTGCACATCCATTTCTCCCATCTACATCACCTGCCACCCTTGTCCATGGATTTCTTCACGGTTTTCGTGTTTCCTGGAGGTTTATAAAGAAAGAATGGCCACTGTGATGCACTTCTATGCTACCAGGACAACTAAATCCGAGGAAGATCAACCACAGCGGCTGAATTTATGAAAAAAGGCCCGGGAAGGTGGAGACAAGATGTTCATTAAAGGAATAGAGTTCGAACTCTGTAGAAAACCTCCCATCACCATTAAACCCGAGCTAACCTGTCAGAGATGAAATTGAAGCAGCAGAGCTTTCCAGTACAGAGCAAAAGAGAGGTTAAGGCACGCTAACGAAGACCCAGAGCCTTAAATCAGTGTTTTCAAAGGAGGAGCAGCAGATTACAGACCCCGAGGATCGGTCAAAGGATCCTGAAGCGCAGGTAAAAGACAATATCAGGGTTTTTCGTCAGCAGAATGTTTTTCTTTATCAGGTACAGGGCACCCATACTGTCTTATCTACACACCGTGTCCCTGAAAATATTTCCACCAGACAACAGTTCAAAACCACCGGAGCATTTATGTGACAGGCCTTTCAGTAGTTTATTTTATTTCTGTTCAAGACACCGGGAGTATTTCAGCCAAAATATGTAAAGATCAAATCTGGAGCAGATCATTCTCTCACAAGGAATATGACAGAGATTAAATACATAGCATGTCAAGCAGAATGGGTTTCGGCCCAGCATTCATTGTTGTGTTTAAAGATACATTTAATTTTCACCTACTCCTTCAGTCGATCTTAGGTTCATCCTTTGCTATAAAGCACAAAAGGAAACTTTGTAATGGTTGTTGATGAGAAATCAGTGGAATGCAAGCATTGTTCCTATTTGAGACAAGTTCTCTGTGTATATTGTAAGATAGACTGAGATTAGATGTATTCAGACTGAATGTTCAAGCTATGGGCTATAATGTACCTGATTGGTGTTGTTTTTAATATGACAAGCATGTTTCTTTGGATCCTGATCTAAAGCAGCTGGTGATGTTTCCTCTTTCTCTGTATTTTTGATTGACTTGCTCTTATGTTATGTTCCATTTCATTTCATTTCTACTGGTAGGCAACAGAAGTATAATATAGGATTCACCCTTGATAGGTGCCCTATGTTTCCTGCTCTCCCTACCTCAATGTTTTCTGCTTATATGTGTATCTGAATGTTGATTTCAATTGATTTAACTAGTGTAGTGGATGATATTGCCTGCTCTCTGATGTATGAATTGATGAATTCCATGTTTAGATGTTCTTGGTAGGATTTAGCTGGAAGGTTTGGGAACACTGGGGATTAGTGTTAGCCCTGTCCACTAGGATCCTTGCGCGACCAGTTAACCTTTCCAAGATCCCTTATTTTGCCTCTAATTTTGTCCAAGCAAGTCTAGAGTTAAATGACCTCTGACCTGATCTATAGACAGAGTTGGTTGGTTCTCCTCCTTTCATTTTCTGTCCTTAATGTACCATCCCACCAATCATCCTTTAAGATCCAAATGCTCTAGATGACTAGCCCAAATGAAAGCTTGCACATTGATTACAAATAAATCCTTTCTTGACTCCATAGCCCAATGGCTTTGATGTTCTCTGAGTTATCTGTCTCTGCCTAAGCTTCCTCTTTGCTCATCCTTGTCTTATATTGGTCCTTCTTTTCCTGATTCCCTCCAACCAAACATAAACAATCAAACAAACAACCATGTGCCTACAACTAGCCTAAAATCATAACCTAAGAGCTTCAAAGACATATCCTTTGACTAGTATAGAGAGATCCCTCTCTGGACCTAGGAGGGCTAGATCCTAAGGTCTGAAAGTGGTTCTATGTTGTCTCATATTTTGGTCTCTATCAACCTGGCCAAAACATGGGAACCCCAACATAATGGCGACTCCGCTGGGGATTTCTGAGTACACTTCACCTTACATAATTTCGAGACTCAGAAACTTAGATCTCTGGTCAGGTTGACAGTAAGTCACCCCTTTCTTGAATCAGCCTCCATTATTGAATATCCACCATACTCTTAGACAGAGCCTGGAAAGGGCCAGGTAGCCTCCAGATCTCATCCTCTTTTCAGAGGTGACATATATGGTAAATGCCCTCCCAGTCAATCTCTGGTTGGATCTTGCTATTTTAGAGGAGATTCTTGAAAGATGATAGTGTCTGAGCACTGTGGTGGACAATGTACCCCTTAGAAAAATCCTAAACCCTCCACCTAGCAACTCCATTGCTCCTAAACTAAAAGACTCTATTGGGAGGCCAGCTCCTGAGACAACATTGACCACAGTAGAAGCAACAAGTAGGGTTAAGATTCTTGGCTTATAAACAACATTCTGGCTCTCAGAACTATTCACACAAGAGCTTATCCAAACCCTGACCCATCGGAAATAGTTGAAAATCCAGAGAGTATCCTCAGAGGAGCTCCTACATCTAAAATACCAACTATTTCCAGCACCATTCTTAGAGCTAATTCTGCACCAGAAGACCTAACATCTCTAGCACATTTCCTCCCCGACCTAGACATACCTAATAGATTACCGATAACTAGGTCATTCGATCACCTAGACCAGCAAGACCTCGAAGTTTACAATACACGATCTAACAGGGGTCAAAACACTAGGGATAGTGAAACCCCTCCTTCCACACCACCTGATTTTCACTAGATTTGCTCAACAGACTTCTGCTGGTCCAAACATCCCTGTCATCCAAATACCAACTGCTCAAGCTAACCCTATACCCCATCAGAACATCATCATGGCAGCCTGGTATGCACCTTTGCTTTTACCTCAACCCTTGTTACCCTTACCCAATGATTATCAGTCAAAAATCCCACACTTCACTGCTAAAGAGTCCATAACAGCTCAGCAACATGTAGATAAGATGGAGGACTCTTTTGATTATATGGAAATTGATGATGAAACAATCAAAATGAGGATCTTTGCCCAAAGCTTAGGGGGTGAGGTCAAGAAATGGTTTAAAGGATTGCCTCCTGGAAGTATTCAAGATCTCCCTGCATTATACCAGACCTCTATAAACAAGTGGGAGGTTAGAGCAAACCCTCGCCAGCTCCTTGCAGAATACATGTCCCTTAAGAGGAATGTAGGAGAGAGTGTTCATGATTACACCACTAGATTCAACAGCATTTATAATGCTCTCCCTCCACACATGAAACCTCCACAAGGTATGGCCCTAGAAAAATATCCTGATGGATTTGATGCTGACATGGCCTATGAGCTTAGAGATAAAGAGTATACCACACTGGAAGACATGCAGAAAGGAGCCATAACCATAGAAGAAAACTTAATGGAAAAAAGGGCAAGATTAAAAGCTGAAAAAAGGGTAACATATAGGGATGACAATGTAGCTTCCACATCTGATCCCAAATATGACAGAATTTCAAAAAATGTGGAAGAACTGCAACTAATGATAAAGAGGATGGTTGTCCAAAACAACAACCAAAACAGAAACCAGAACCAAAACATTAGAAGAAACAATGCTGCTCCCAACAGACAAAGAGAGTTAGATCAACAAATCATTCCCCCATTTCAAGAAAACTTTTTAGATGAAGACGAGGGAATCATTGAAGAGTCTGAAGGGAATACAATTAACATGTTTGAAGCAGAGGACTCAGTCCTTAACTGTGATTCAAAAGAATATCAGCCCTCATCATCATTTTGGGATGAGGAATGGTTGGAAACTGAGAATTATAGATTAGGATTTGAGGATGCCATGCTACAGGTCCGGGAACAATATGAACTTAGGAGCAAGAAAAGCCAAGATACTTCCAAAACAAAGACTCCTGAGGTAACCATCAAGAAAAGACCTGACAAAACTTCTAAAGCAACCTCTGTAAATAACCAAACAGCAGCTGAAAGTTCTGGTAAACATAAGGAGAAGGGCAACCAGGACGCCGAAAAACAAAGTCGACCAACTAGCAGTACTAGCACTTCAGTTAGTACTCCTAATACAACTATTCCAAACCTTGTACATAGTGAGAAAACACCAAATGACTCAGCCACCAAGGCAACAAATAAAATAGAGCCAAGTGTTTCCAAAACACAGTCCACTTTCAGTTTAGATAGTGAACTTGCAAAAATCAAAATTTCTGTACCATTATCTGAGCTGGCCACTCAGGATGTATATAAGGGCCAAATTTTGAAAGCATTGAATCTGGGAGAAATAAATGATTCTGTAAATTTGAATGATGATCAACCAGCCCTACTCTTTGGTCCCAAAATTGAAGGAAAGTTTCAGGAAGGGGTAGTTCCACCTTTTTATATCAGTCTCAACATTCATGACAAAATACTCCACAATGCCATGCATGATTCTGGAGCATCACACAACTTAATGCCTAAGGTAGTGATGGAGAGGCTAGGCTTAGAAATTACCAGACCTTACAAAGACTTATACTCATTTGACTCTAGTAGAGTAAAATGCCTAGGCCTAATCAAAGACTTGTGTGTGAGTTTAACCCAGATTCCTGCCAAGTGTATGGTCATGGATGTTGTGGTGGCAGATGTGCCACCCAAGTATGGCATGCTATTATCAAGGTCATGGGGAGCCAAACTGCAAGGGACAATGCAGATGGATGGCTCATATGCCACTATCCCTATATTTGGCCAACTTAGAAGACTGTATAGAGAATCTCAGATGAAATTTTTAGTCAGTAGCCCCGAGAAACCTGAAAACTCACCATTATACTCTGTACATACAGATCTAGACTCTTTTATCCTCTACAATGACCAATCCTCAGAAGAGCCGAGATCAGATAATGGAAATACAAACATACAGCCCATGGATTTCAACATAATGGCTACTCTGGAAGAATACGAAGAAGAAGACCATGGGAAAACTGCTGAAAATATAACTCTGAATGAAACAGAAACAGAACAAAAACAACAAGCTAGCCACCTCCCTGATCTCCATGCCCATAATGAACCACAAAATGACCCCCCTCCTAGCACAAACCTCACAACTCAACATAATGGCGAATCCAGCTGTAGGGGAGGGGATGAAAACGGAGTAAACAACGAACCCCTGTGGGAAATGAACTTTGATGGGTCCTGTACTAGGCAGAGTGTTGGAGCAGGAGTGTGGCTGCGTAACACTGAAAATGATCACGCAGAGAGCCACGCTGTCAATCTGCATTTCAAATGCACGAATAACATTGCAGAATATGAGGCTCTGATCTTGGGCTTAAATCTGTTGAAAAAACTAGGAGCCCGTAGGATAGCTGTGAGAGGAGACTCAGAGTTGGTAATCAAACAGGTGAATGGTGAGTATTCAGCAAAACACCCCAGGCTTAGGGCATATAGGAATGATACTCTAGATTTGCTGAAAACGTTTGTTGAATATGAGTTAGTATTCATTCCCAGGGGGAAAAACACAATAGCAAATGGATTAGCTTGCCTAGCTATTTCATATCCTAACGCCCCAGTTAACCAAAAAATTATCATTCAGACCAAATTCAGGCCTGCAGTGCCAGACAATGAAAAATATTGGCAGGTCTTTGAAGGAGACAAACAAATCGAAGATTTCCTGGTGGGCAGGAATGAGTTTGAATTTACTGATTTAGACTTGATTTCTGATGATAGATGCCCAAGCGAGGATCCCCCAGATGAACAAGAAACAACCTGTAACATAGAAATAAATTCTTTTTCTGATCAAACTGGAAATTTGAACGAAAATAGCGAAAACGCAGAAAATGAAGAAGTCGAAGTGCTGTAAGCCAAAGACAAGAACATACCCAGAGGCCTGGCACCCTTAGAGGACCTTTTTGACTTTGATGACGTAGAAAAAAAGCCCACAATTGAACATGTTGATTCTGATGTGGAAGAATGCAACATTGGCATTGAAGATAAGCCCAAAATAATAAAACTAGCTAAGTCTATACCTGTAACATGAAGAAAAAATACATTGACTTGTTTAAGGAATTCATTGATGTGTTTGCATGGAGCTATGAAGACTTAAAGGCCTATGAAACCAACATCATACAACACAATATACCACTAAAGGAAAATCAGAAGCCTTTCAGACAAAAACTTCGAAGAATCAATCCAAAACAATTGCCTGCAGTAGAGAAAGAAATTAAAAAGATGTATGAAGCAGGCATAATAGTCCCTGTGAGGTTTTCTGATTGGGTGTCAAACTTAGTGGCTGTAAGGAAGAAAACAGGAGAGATCATACTATGCATAGATTTCAGAAACCTGAATAGAGCCTCCCTGAAAGACAACTACCCCTTGCCTAGAATGGAACATATCTTACAGAAGGTAGTAGGCTCTAAGAGAATTTCCCTGCTTGATGGTTTTTCAGGATACAACCAAGTTCTGGTACTCCCAGAAGATCAACTCAAAACAACTTTTACCACTCCATGGGGCACCTTCATGTACTTGAAAATTCCTTTTGGATTGATGAATGTTGGAGCTACCTTTCAGAGAGCGATGGACATTGCTTTCTCAGATGAGATTGGACACTTTATAGTTATCTACTTGGATGACTTGACTGTCTTTTCTAAAACTGAAGAAGAACACTTGAAACATCTGAGGAAAGTCTTTGAAAAGTGTAGAAGGTACGGCCTGTCCTTAAATCCTAAGAAAACTGTTTTTGGGCTGCAAGAAGGTAAACTTCTGGGCCACATTATATTTGAGAAAGGGATCTGGATAGACCCACATAGAGTTGAGGGAATACTTCAAATTACACATCTAAGAAACATCAAGGAGTTGCAGTCCTTTATAGGGAAGATCAATTTCCTCAGGAGATTCATTCCTAATCTTGTTGAGCACCTTAGAAAAATGACTGAAATGCTAAAGAAAGATGCAGGAATTAAGTGGACTGTTGAAGCCAAGAAATCTTTTGAGTCAGTAAAACTTGCACTCACTCAGGCCCCTGTCCTTATCAGCCCTGACTTCTCAAAAGATTTTCTGATCTTTTCATTTGCTTCCCAACACACAATAGCTGCAGTTTTGCTGCAGAAAAATTCAGAAGGTAATGAACAGCCTATAGCCTTCTTCAGTAAAGCCTTAAGAGATGCACCCTTAAAGTAAAACATCATGGAAAAGCAGGCCTATGCCCTGATTAAGGCCTTAAAAGACTTTAGGGTGTACATTCTGCATTCTCACACCATTGCCTATGTGCCAAATATAGTGGTCAAAGATATCTTGTCCCAGGACCCTGATGGAAAAAGGGGCAAATGGATTGCTACAATCTTAGAATATGACATTGAAATTAAACCCACCAAGCTGATCAAAGGTCAAGGCCTGGCCCAATTAATGGCTGAATCTAATCTACAGGCCCTTGACATTAACATGATGAATGCCTTAGATGAGCAGGAAGGATTGCCCCATCCAACTGTTGAGGAGCAGTTTCAGAACTCTCCTTGGTATACTGATATCCTTTATGTGCTCACTAGTCTTAATGCCCCTCCAGAACTATCCAAAACAAAGGCCAGATTCACAAAAATCAAAGCTAGAAATTATTGTATTATGAATGAAAGTCTATATTGGAAAAATCCAAATGGCCTTTTGCTGAAATGTTTGTCTGAAACTGAAGCTGAAAGAATCAAACAAGAATTCCATGCTGGGGAGTGTGGAGGCCACCTGAGTTGGAAAACCACTGCAAATAAGATACTCAGGGCTGGTTACTATTGGCCTACACTCTTTAGTGATGTCCATAAAATGATTCTTGCCTACCACAAATGCCAAATCTTTGAGGGCAAAAGAAAGCTCCTTCCCCTCCCTCTGCAACCGATCACCATAGAAGGCCCTTTCATGCAATGGGGCCTAGACTTTATAGGAGAAATTCATCCTGCCTCCTCTGGACAACATAAATGGATCCTAATTGCTACAGATTACTTCACTAAATGGATAGAAGCTATACCCACTAGGAATGCCACTGACTCTGTCATCATTAGGTTCCTAGAAGACTTCATCTTATCTCATTTTGGTTGTCCAAGGAAAATAATCACTGACAATGCTGCTGCTTTCGGATCCAAAAGAATGGTTGATTTCTGTCACAGGTACGAAATAGCACTTGGACATTCAACTGCCTATTACCCCCAGGGTAATGGCCTAGCTGATTCATCAAATAAAAGCATGGTTACCATCATTAAGAAGCTGCTGGAAGAAAACAAAAGATCATGGCATAAAAAGTTGATACATGCCTTGTGGGCAGACAGGCTCACCACAAATAAATCCATTGGCATGGCACCTTTCCAGCTGGTTTATGGGACGGAAGCAGTCTTTCCTACTAGTCTTGGAGTTCCAGTAATCAAGCTTGTTCAGGAGATCCAATCAGAAGAGAATAGTATGGTGAGGAGAATCAATGAAACTATCCATCTGCAGCAAACAAGAGAGCAGGTTTATAACAGAGCTGTCAGAGTGCAGGAGGGCATAAAGAGACAGTTTGACAAAAGAACCAAAGCTTCAGATTTCAAGGTTGGAGATAAGGTTCTGAGATGGGATTCGAGAAGAGAGGCCAAGGCAAACATGGTAAGTTTGACAGTTTGTGGCAAGGTCCATATATCATACAAGCCACTATGGGTCCTAATGCGTTTTTTCTGCAAGAACTTGATGGCACAGAATTTTTTGGGGGTCCTGTCAATGGCAGGATGCTCAAACATTACTTCTATTGATTTTCCATTTCCAGTTTCATCTCCATTGTACATACCATTGCAAGTTTTCATTTTCAGAAAAAGAGAAATGTTCCAAAAAACAGAATGAAAAGAGAGGTTCAGACATGCTCAAAACATGAACCTCTGAAGTAAAAAGCATGGCTCAAACTTGATCAAAATCTGAGCCAAAAGGAAGCAGAATAGCTAATCCTAATATGCTCAAAATCTGGACCAGCAGTGAAAAGAAGAATCATCTCTAATATGCCCAAAACCAGAGCTGAAGCAAAGGAAAGAGGTGACTCAAATATGCTCAAAACCTGAGTCACAAGAAAGAAAGAAGGATGTTTCACAGTTGCAAAATTCCATGCCTTCACAGTTTTGTTTTCTACAACTTTCTGCCCAGCAAGTCAGACAGTCTAATCCTAACTTGGCTGTGTTTAAATTTCCTGTCTTAGAATGTAGGTGAAGAAACCTGTTGGGAAGTTTAATCCCAACAGGTAGTAGAATAGGTAGAGAAACATGTGAGGCCAACAATCTAATCTGGCCTCATCGAGCAATAAGGGTAGAATCATAATAGGTTTGTTTTTTGTTTTGCAAAATAAAATGTGAAGGGTCTGCTAGTTCAAATGCACCCAAGGGAAAATTGTAGAGTTGTAGTTTGGGTAGGTAGATTGGTTGGGAAATATTTTTGCTGATGTTTCTATCCTGCTTTATAACCGACTAAAAGGTTTAAAAGGTTTAAAAACTAAAAGGGTTTAAAAACCCACTTTCCGACTATATGACAGGCCTAACCCTTTTCTGATAGCCCGAACCCCCTCTCTTCCATAAAACCTGGCGCCGGAACCCAAAGCTAAACCCCCAGGTGCTTATCCCCTCCAACCCTTTTTCCACCCAAAAAATCATAAAAAACCTTTGTAAACACGCATTTTCGGGTTTTCAATCAATTTCTAAGGTTTGCCACCGGTTTAATATTTCGATAAATCTCTGCCGTCAATCTGCTCCACAGATCGGATGACGCGGAGCACGGCATTCCCTGTGGACCCCCCCGACCGTGCGCTGTTTCGAAAACCCGCCGGTAAATTCCGCACCACCCATCTGCAACAGGTGGTTTTCCCTGGAGAACTAGCAATTCCACTCAGTAATCGTCGCGTGTCCTTTGTACGAACCTGAAACCATTTTCATTTCGTGCATTAATTTTCGGTTCAAAGACGGGTAGCGAAATAAACGATAGCCGTCAGATCTTAGAGCTCTCATCCAACGACTGTCATCTCCCGAAGCTGCACACCATTTAACATCCACCCATCGTACCCGCGGGCTCGCCTTTCGTCGTTCTCCGCCATCGATTTTCGCCCGATCGACGGTCCAGATTTGTCTGTTCATTGTTGACTATTTCGTTGTCCCAGGACCTCCATGTCACCCCTACGTGTTTCATCCGTACTTTCTCCCATTCCATCATGTATATTTGATTCATTTCGTGTTCTTTAATGTTTTCTCATTCGCTTTCATTCTGTGTTCCATCAATTACCTACCTGAGCAGTTTTTCACCATTCTTCTGCGTTTTCTTCCGCCATGTCACCAATTGCACGTCCATTTCTCCCATCTACATCACCCGCCACCCTTGTCCATGGATTTCTTCACGGTCTTCATGTTTCATGCAGGTTTATAAAGAAAGAATGGCCGCTGTGATACACTTCCATGCTACCAGGACAACTAAATCCGAGGAAGATTATCTACAGCGGCTGAATTTATGAAAAAAGCCCGGGAAGGTGGAGATGAGATGTTCATTAAAGGAATAGAGTTTGAACTCTGCAGGAAATCTCCCATCACCATTAAACCCAAGCTAACCTGTCAGAGATAGAATTGAAGCAGCAGAGCTTTCCTGTACAGAGAAAAAGGGAGGTTAAGGCACGCTAACGAAGATCTGGAGCCTTAAATTAGTGATTTCAATGGAAGAGTGGCAGATCACAGACCCCGAGGATCGATCAAAGGATCCTGAGCACAGGCAAAAGGTAATATTAGGGTTTCATCAGCAGAATGTTTTTCTTTATCAAGTACAGGGCACCCATACTGTTTTATTTACACACCATGTCCCTGAAGAGAATCCCACCCTAACAGCAGTTCGAAGAAACCAAAACATTTATGAGACAGACCTTTCAGTAGTTTATTTTATTTTGGTTCAAATCACCAGAGGTACCACAGCCTAAAATGTCAAGATCATATCTGGAGAAAATAATTTTTTCCCAAGGGAGGTGACAGAGATTAAATATACAGTGTGTCAAGAAGAATGGGTTTCGGCCCTGCATTCATTGTTGTGTTTAAAGATACATCTAATTTCCACCTACTCCTTCATTCGATCTTAGGCTCACCCTTTGCTATAAAGCACAGAAGAAAACATTGTAAAGGTTGTTGATGAGAAATCAGTGGAATGCAAGCATTGTTCCTATTTGAGACAAGTTCTCTGTGTATATTGTAAGATAGACTGAGATTAGATGTATTCAGACTGAATGTTCGAGCTATGGGCTATGATGTACCTGATTGGTGTTGTTTTTAATATGACAAGCATGTTTCTTTGGATCCTGATCTAAAGCAGCTGGTGATGTTTCCTCTTTCTCTGTATTTGTGATTGACTTGCTCTTATGTTA
>JAXQQM020078821.1:0-15649 GCA_034641835.2 Pinus albicaulis
CTTTAGCAAGTAATATTTCAAGACAACTTTTACAATAAAATATAGAAGGTGAGAAACTCATTTAACTTCTAGTGATTTAATTTAACTTCTAGTGATTTCACCTTCAAGGACATAAAACACTTAAGGCACACATATAACTATAATCAGAGAAGAGGGAACTCCTAAACATCCTTGATTATAATTATGAATATCACTAAAACAATTAGTTAAGTAAGTACAAGGGTATGATCGAAACAAAACCTCTTTGGCAAACTTTAAAGAATGGTACTTTAGAGAGAGACTTAAAAAAACAGTGTTTAAGTGGCAGCAAGTAAGCAAGGAAAACCATAAATCATGCTTGAAACCAACTGCATTCAACTATTTATGAAATAAACAGGCTTAGGGGGTCTAGAGAGAAATTAAAAATTTTCTGAAATGTCCTAGCAGAAGAAAACATTAAGGCAGTGAAGAATAAACAGGACTAAGGTGCTTTCAAAAGACATTTCTTAGCCTAAAAATTTTATTCTACTGCAACACAGAAAGATCAAAACATAATTAAAATAGGAAATAACAATAACAGATTAGAAGCACTTCACCAACAACCAAGATCATGGATCCAATGATCTGGCCTCCTCCATCAAAAAAAAAATCATGACATCCACAAGTTCCAAGATTTCAATTTCTTTTCAACTTCCAAGAGACTGTATTAATTCAAAGAGTCATCAAATGGCAACAAGATAATGAGTTCATATGCATTATTTAAGATGCAAATGAGGAGGTGAAGCCTAAGATAGGGTTTGAGTATCATTTATTATAGAGTAAGTGCATTCCTAACCTTGAAGACCATGCAAGGCTCAAGGCAGGAATATCTGCAACTACTTCTCTGTTTTAATAACTCCTACCTTAACTGCTAAGGAAAAATAGGTGAATGTGTTGACTTTAAGGCTTATTCATAACTTTTACAATAAATTTTTGACAGATAAAATATCTCTGACTCAGCTCAATAACTGCCTAATGCTTTCTTGAAGGAAACAAAGCACTTAGGTGGCTAAAAAATATCTTTGAGAGGAATAAATATTGTGAACTGAGTCATTTGAATTTGTCTTGGGTTAATCTATCCTTTTTAT
This sequence comes from Pinus albicaulis, assembly GCA_034641835.2. NCBI lineage: Eukaryota > Viridiplantae > Streptophyta > Pinopsida > Pinales > Pinaceae > Pinus > Pinus albicaulis. Next base: position 1,107 of record JAXQQM020078821.1, read on the forward strand.
GTGTTCAACCTCTGTCTTTAAGCCTTAAACTCTGTCCTTATGCTTTACTGTCTGCTCCTTATTATATTTTCTTCAATCTATTTGGTCTTTTTGTTTTATTTTATTTCCCTTGATCTTTTTCCTTTATCCCTTTAATCACTGTCTGCCTGGATAATCTTATGTTTTTATCCTTCGATTTAGATTAGCTCTTAATCCTTCTTATATTCCTTTATTTCACTGCTTCTTTGACTGTCTGTGTTTTTCCTTTGTGCAGGGACGCGTTCTTTATGTGTTGAAGGGTTTATGATCCATTGATGAGAATGCTTCATCACCGATCAAACCCTGAGAAGACCTCTGATCTTCCTATTTTGGTATTAAGAACCATGGATTGTCATCCAGGGGTTTCATTCTTCTTTTATGGATTCTAGGAGGGCATCTCAACCCTTTCTGCCATCAAAAACCTGCACGAAACACAAATTGTTAGTTAAAAACCATGCGGGGTGGGCTTGAATGCATTTTCATGGGTTTCGGGTGGTCGGAAGACATTAACAGAGGGAGGAATGGAGTAGGAGGCAAGGTTCTAAAGGCAGAACCAGGCGAAACTTTGAATTTTCGCACGGAGATGAAAGGTGGTTTAGAGAAACCACAAGTGGTTTATCGCGCGATCATTAAGCGGTTTTTGGTTTTGGGAAAAACACAAGCAGAGAGGAAATATAATGAAAAATAGTTAAACTTAGGATGATGGAGGCAGTGAGATTTCTATAACTCACAATATTTCTCAAATGTTGTTTCTAGAAATCTAGGATTTGAATTTAGTCATATTTTGATATCAAAAAAAATTACTGATGACTAACAGATAGTGAGTGCTCAAGACATATGACAGGTGACCAAAATAAGTTTGTCTCATTGAAAAAGAAAAATGGAAATGTATCCTTTGGGAGTGGATATGCTAAAATCACTACAAAAGGAACACTACCCTCCTCAATGGACAAGGAAAATTCTCAAAATACTTAGCTGGTAGAAGGGCTCAAACACAATCTCTTAAGTGTTAGCCAAATTTGTGACCAAGGACATAATGTTGTCTTTAGTACTAAAAATTGTGAAATAAGAGACTCATCATCAAGAGAATTTCTGGTGAAAGGAGTAAGAACACCAAATAATGTCTACATTCTTAGTAAAATCCAAGGAGATAAATGTTACTTAAGCCAAATAGATGAAATTTGGTTATGGAACAAGCGATTGGGGCATACAAGTTTTGATAACTTGGTCAACATCAACAAAATTAATGCAGTAAGGGACGTTCCAAAGATGCTCAAGCCAAATAAAGTTGTATGTGGCCCATGCCAACATGGAAAGAAAACTAGAACCAACCACAAAACTAAGGAGTTCTCAACATCAAAACCTCTAGAGATCATTCATGCATATTTATGTGGGCCAACTAGAACTCCAAATATTCAAGGTGAAAGGTACTTTTCTCTATTTTTTGATAACTATACTAGAATGATGTGGGTGTATTTCATAAAATATAAATCTGAAGCATTTGAATGTTTTAAGAATCTTAAATTTCTCGTTGAAAATGAGAAATATTCTAAGATTAAATGTATTCGAATGGATAGAGGAGGAGAATTCACCTCAAAATAATTTGATGAATTCTGTAAAGAGCATGGAATCGAAAGATAACTCTTTTATACTAGGACACCCAAGCAAAATGGAATAGTTGAAAGAAGGAACCAAACCGTTCAAGAAATGGCAAGGACAAGGCTACTAGCAACTGATTTGCAACTAAAATTTTGGAGAGAAGTAGTTAGGATGGAAGTTTATACCTAAAATAGAACTTAGCTAAGACCAAATAATGAAATGAATCCTTATGAATTGTGGAAAAGAAGACCTTCTTCAGTAAAATGTCTTAGGATTTTTGGAAGCAAATGCTTCATAAAAATCAATGATGACTCACCAGGAAAATTTTATTCTCAAGTTGATGAAGGAATATTTCTTAGACATTCCACAAGGATAAAAGCTTACAAATGTTACAACAATATTCTACAAAAAATAGTGGAAAGCATTGATATGAAGATTGATGAAGGTCTTCCAGAAAAGAAAATTGAAGATCATGAAGTTAAGCCTTTCCTTGAATAAAGTGAAGAAGAACCTGAAAAAGAAGAAAAGGATGAAGAACCTCAAAGTGAACCTTCACAAACTCCTTATAAGATCAAATTCCTTCAAAAACATCATCTAGAAGAACAGGTTATCGGGAATATAGATGATGGAATTCAAACTTGAAGAAGGATGAAAAACACTCCAAGAAAATATGATGTTTCTCTCTTATCTTTAATAGAACCTGAAACTTTTTCTCAAGCAAGAAAAGATCCTCATTGGATAAAGGCCATGGAAGAAGAAATGTCTCAAAAAGAAAAGAATGAGACTTGGGAGTTGGTACCTTGCTCAAAATTTAAAAATATAATTGGAACAAAATGGGTATTCAAAAACAAGATGAATTAGGATGGACAAATTATCAGAAATAAAGCTAGGATTGTTTACAAAGGATACTCATAAATTGAAGGAATTGACTTCGAAGAAACCTTTGCACCAGTAGCTTGATTGGAAGCTATAAGAATTTTTTTGGCATTTACTTGATCAAAAGGATTTAAGGTTTATCAAATGGCATGCTTTCAATCAAGTCCTAAACAATCTCATTTAGCAATTGTGAAGAGAATACTTGGATATTTGAAAGGAACTATTGATTTTGGTCTTTGGTATCCCAAGAGCTCAACTCTTACTGTAACAACTTACTCTTATGCTGATTGGGCTGGAAGTGTGGATAATTGAAAAAGAACCAGTGGAAATGCATTCTTTATGTGAGATTTCCTTGTATCTTGGCTCAGCAAAAAACAAACATTTATATCCATTTCTACAACTAGAGATGAATATATAGATACTGCTGATTGTTGTACACAAATACTATGGATGAAGGAAGCTTTGAAATATGTAAACATAGTAACTAAGAAACCAATCACCATTATTTTTTACAATACTAGTGCCATCAGCCTTTCAAAGAATATGGTGATGCACTCTAAGACCAAGCATATTCCAATCAAATACCACTTTATCCATGAACAGGTTGCTGAACAAAATATCAAGTTGGAATATGTCAACATAAAGGAACAAATTGCAGATATCTTTACAAAACCCCTTCCTTGAGAAGCATTTGAATATCTTCATCAAAAGATGGAGATCATTGTGCTTGCCTCACATTAAATAAACCAAGAAAAGGAGCAGCGTAATAGGGGGAGCAACATGATAGGGGGAGTACTTAGGCATCGCATTTGCCATTGATGTCAAAGGGGGAGAAAAAGGTGGAATATTTCCATCAATGACAATGGGGGAGATTGTTAATCTAGGTTGTCATTGATGTAAACATGGCAATAGAATGCTAGATGATGATGAATAAGTGTCAATAATGTACCTTGATGACCATACTTGTTGAAGGATTAGATGATTCCCTTTGGTAATATGGATAATCGAAGACTACATGAAGACATATATCAGTATGGCACAATAACCTTATGATGAACAAAGTTATGATGAAGAATCAAAGAAGCCCAAGACATTCTACCCTACCTCCATTTCTGCACCAATACATGACCAACCACATTGAAAATTATTTTTCACTACCTTGGAGGAAAAATTTCTCTATGAAACCTTCACCATCATCTAAAGCATAAATTTTCCTTTCCAATGAGCTATTACTTGGCCTGAAAATCCAAATACTCTAGGATAAATTGATTTTTGAAAATTATATATCCTATTTTTGACATATAGCCGACCTATGCCCTATCCCTAATGTTGGCCTCCCTCCAAGGGCCATGTCCCTTCATTTCACATCATAATGCGTATAAAAAATACCTCAAACCTCATTTCTTTCCAGGTAATTCGATGAGAATCTGTTATGAAACCAGCTCCAAAAATAGAATAAAAGAGAGATTAGCGCCTTATAAATAAGCCACTTTGAGGGGGAAACCTCCTTTACATTACATAAATGAATAATTCCTGGATGATACAAATTAAAAAACCTCCTTCTATATATTGGATTCCATGGGGTCATAATATAATCCTGGCTGACCTAACAATAATAATGTAAAGGAACAATAATAACAATATTGGGGTTACAGGGGTACAAAAATAACAATAAGGGGGCTACAATAACAACAATAATGGAATACACTAGTAATATAGGGACCTAACATGCTCCCTCTCCTTCAAAAACAAAGTGTCCTCAATGCTTGAGTAGCTATGGGTACTTCTGTATAAAATTATCATCCTCCCATGTAGAACCTTCAGTGGGTAATTTCTTCCTTCCTCATCAAGTTTTGGAAATATTGTTTGAACTGGAATTTTTTCACATATAACCTTTTTTAAGTATGAAACATGGAAAACTGGATGCACTTACGAAGAAGCAAGAAGTTCTAATATGTATGCCATAGTACCAATATTTTGCAACACCTAGTAAGGAACACAGTACTTTGGCGATAACTTATTATCATTCTTATCTTGCTTGAGGGACATTTGTTTGTATGGTTGTAGACTAAAAATACCCAGTCTCCTACATCAAAACTTCTTTCACTACGATGTTGATCTGCCTGTTGTTTCATTCAATTTTGTGCCAACTTTAGGTTATCCTTTAAGAGTTGGAGAACTTTTTTTTGATGCTCGATGTGATCTTCCAGTGCTTGAACCTTAGAATTTTCTCTTAAATATGATGTGATGGACGGTGGATGATATCCATAAAGTGCCATAAATTGGGTAATTTTTGCTGCAGAATGGAAGGAAGTGTTATACCACCATTCAGCCAGAGGTAACCAATTGAACCATTGTGTTTTTTTATCATATACAAAACAACGAAGATATCATTCCAAATATTTGTTCACTATCTCAGTTTTACCATCGGATTGAGGATGATAATATGATCTATGAGCTAGTTGAGTACCCTAAAAAGAAAATAATTTCGTCCAAAAATTTTCAGTAAAAATGGGATCTCTTTCGCTTACAATAATATTTGGGTTTCCATGTAGCTTTTGAATTGTTTCCATAAATGCAGTAGCAACTATAATTGCTTTAAATTGATGAGATAATGCACAAAAGTGTGCATACTTGGTAAGTCTAGCAACTACCACCACGATGACACTCTTTCCTTCATACTTAGGTAAACCTATGATAAAATCTATTGAAATCTCTTTCGAATATTCACTTGGAATGGATCAATGTTTTAGAATTCCCAGGATCTTAATTGTCTCAAATTTATTTTTCTGGAAAACCAAACTTTCTGCCAGAAACTTTTGAATATTAGATTTAAAGCCATCCCAAAAAATTTCTTTCTTCACCCTGTGGTAAGTTTTTAAAAATATTGAATTTCTTGCTAAAGGAGAAGTGTGTAATTCCAAAAATATCTTTTGTTTTAGTTGGGAATTCTTAAAAAGATATAAGCAATATTTGCACCATAAGGAATCATTTTTCCAACTAAATGTATAAGATTTACTAGGATCTTGCTGCAACTTTTGAATGGGTGTCCACACTTCATCCTTCTTCCATTCATCCCTTGTCTCAGTTATCCAATCTGGTTGGATAATATAAATGGCACAAAGAAATGCTTCCACTTCTTCATCCTTTCTTGAGAGAGCATATGCAACAAAATTTAGCTTCCCTTTTTTGTAGATGATTTCAAATTCATAAACCAACATATTTGTGACCCATTTTTCTGCTCTTTTGAAGTTAGAATTTTTCCCAAAAAGTGTTTAAGACTATCATGATCAGTTTTTACCTTGAAGGTCTTCCCATTAGGTAAGGTCACCATTCCTTTAGTGCATGTAATATTGCCAGCATTTCATTCTCATAAATAGATTTCTGTAAATACTTTCCTTTGATTGGATGAATTTCAAAAGAAATGGGTCTTTCTTCTTGCATTAAAACAACACCAATTCCATTTCCTAAGGCATCACATTCCACAATAAAGTTTTTTGTGAAGTCTGGCATAGCTAATACTAGTGTTAGGCACATTGCCTCTTTAAGATGTTTAAAGGCCTTATTTGCTTCAAGAGTCTACAAAAATGCATCTATATTCAATAATGTTTTTATAGGTGCTACTATTCTCTCATAATTCTTAACAAACTTGCGATAATACCCTCTTAACCCGAGAAATCCTCGTAACTGCTTTATGGTTGTGCAGAATTTTCATTCCTTAATGGATTTAATTTTTTGAGGGTCTACCTTAACACCCTCATGAGATACAATATGACCCAGATATTACACCTCTTGTACTCCAAATAAACATTTGGACATTTTTTCATATAATTGTTTCTCCTCCAATAGTTTGAGCACCCTTTCAACATGCTAAACATAATCCTTCCAAGACTTATTGTAGATTAGTATATCATAAAAAAATACTAACACAAATTTTCTAAGGAAGGGTTTGAAAATGGAATTCATCAACCCTTGAAATGTAGAAGGTAAATTGGTAAGGCCAAAATACATGACCAAAAATACATAATGACCCTCATGAGTTTGAAATGTTGTTTTTGGAATATCTTTAGCCTTGATTCTAATTTGATGATATCTTGAACGAAGATCCAACTTGGTAAATAAATTTCTCCATGTAATTCATCCAATGATTCATCAATAACAGGAATGGGAAATTTATCTTTAACAGTGATCTTATTGATCTCCCTATAATATGAACCCATGCGCCATGATCCATCCTTCTTGTGCACCAATACTACTAGAGCAGAGAAATAACTTTTACTTGGTTGAATTACACCAACCTCTAACATTTCTGCAATCATACATTCAATTTCTCTCTTTTGGACATAAGGATATCTGGAAGGCCTGATGTTTGGAGGAACAATTCCTGGAATAAAATGAATAGCATGATCATGATAAAAAATAGTTGGGATTCCTTTGGGAGTTTCAAACACCTTGGAATGATTGTCCAAGAGTTTTTGGAGACCTGGAGAAACAAATGATTTTGATGTTGGAACTTCTAGTTAGCATAATTGTGCAATTACGCCTCGTTGTTCTTTCTTCTGAATATTTTTCATGAAGTTAGAGCTTATTATCTTTATTGGCTTCCCGATGATACCGCATAATTCTACTTCCTTTCCTTCCAAAAAAAAATTCAAAAAAAGTTCTTGAAAATTAAAAGCTACCATCCCCAAAGATTGTAACCATTGTACTCCTAGTACAACATCAACACCTCCCATTGGAATGGAAAGCATTGGAATATTCAATACATATTCCCCCATGGTTAGCTTGATATTAAAGCATTTTCCAGAGAAATTTATAGTTCCTGCATTTGCAACCATCACTTGACATTCTGGTGTTGGGTATAGGAAGCAATTCAATTCCTTGGCTACCTTAAAATGAATAAAATTATGGATACTACTTCAATCAATCAACAATATTACCCTTTTTTTATTGATATTTCCTTCTATCTTGAGAGTTTGAGTAGCGTTAATTCCTGCCAATGCATTACACGATATGGTCAGACTCATTTATTCTTTCTGTAGGCTTGGTTCCTGGTGTATATCCTCTTTTTTTGAAGTTCCTTGTTCATTTTCTTCCTCCTCTTCACAATCTATGTAAAATAATTTATTCTCAGCACACTTTTGACCTTTAGTGTATTTGCTATCACAACTGTAGCAAAGCCATTTTTCTCTTTTTTCTTCCAATTGTTGTGGTGTCAACCCTGTAGGTTGTGGAATTCTACGAGTAGCAACACTACCATCTTTATAGATGTGATTGGTAGGATTCCTTTTCGCCTTAATTTTACATTCAATTTTTCTTTCCAACCTAAATGCCTTCTCCAATGAATCAGGTTCCCAAAATCTAACATCATGTTGGATGTTATCCTTTAAAGTCCCTATGAAGACATCAATCCTGTGTTCCTTTGGAATATCATATACCCTTATATTAAATTTTTGGAAGTCCTCAATGTGCTCCACCACTGAACCCTTTTGTTTGAGATTTATCAATTGACTAAAGAAGGTGTTGCTCTTTGTATCCTCATAATGTGCTATCATTTCCTCCGTAAAAATTGATCAAGTAACCATTTTTTTACTGGAACAAAGCCATCAATACCATACAAATGTATTTTTTTCTAAATATAAAGTTGCAATGCGTACATTTTGTGTGTTTTTCACATTATTGAGATCAAAATATTGCTCCATATTTAGTATCCATGTTACAGGATCCTTGCCATCAAAATTCCTCATATCGATCTTTGGAATATGGTGGGTATTCAATCCAACATTACAGTTTATGAAATCATGATTAACATTTATTTTGTTCTCGTCATGAGTCTCCTCTACTATATTTCCGCCATTAGGAGTCATTTCTTATATTAACCTTGTCAAACCTTCCTTCAAGCCTTCCATGTCTGCTTTTAGATCATTCTTCATGTTTTCCATGTTGTCTTTCATTTTTTCATCCATCTTAGATTCCATGTCGTCCATCTTATCTTCCATGACATCCATCTTAGCTTCCATGCCATTCTTCAAACCATCCATCTTAGCTTCCATGCCTTTCTTCAAAACATCCATCTTAGCTTCCACACATTTCTTCAAAACTTCCATTTCATTTTTTTTTTCTCTTTGTAACAACGAAATTTGGTGCACTTGATCTTGTAATTTTGATATGTCATGTTGTACTTCTTCATCTTCATGAGTAATAGTAGAGAATTCTAAAGGCTTAATGGGTGTTGAATTATTGTTTGGTGGAATTTTAGAACCCAATACTAATATCTATGTTTCAATATTCCCTTGGAATCACTTCAAACTGATTTTTCAAGAAAGACTTATGCAATTTGAAAAAAAAATACACACCTTTTTATTTCTTTTTAGGAGCTCGATGTTGAAACTGATGTATCTATGTAATTTTGAATCTTTAATATCTAAAATTTGGTCTTCTAGTAGCCCTCTAAATCTTCTTTCTAATTCCACAGGTTTGACCTAATTTGGATTCTTCAAGACAAAGGTATGCCCAATCTCCCACAATGACCTAATGATGGACTCATTCAGTAGAGCGAACTTGTATGGCGTGTAACGTGTCAGAGTGTCCTCCTTTGGCTATGAAATTGGTACACAGGAAACTACAGTCTGTGTTATTTCGGCCATGTTTTATAGAATTCCAATCCGATGCTGAGAGCGAGAGTTAGATGATTTTCCCACGGTCACCTATTTTAGATGAAATTCAGGAGTCTGCAAAAACCCTAACTTCTACAGATCATATCTCCGAAACTATTCCAAACCAAGATCTAATTTTTTTTACACGAAGTTCCTCAGGATTTCGGCTTCGCGTAAGAGAAATTTCATCTTCTGAACCTTCCTAGAAAAAAAATTATAGCAAAAATTCCACGGTGACCTACTTGGAGCATCGAAACACTAGAATCCAAAGCTCTCATACTAAATGTTATGAAACCAGCTCCAAAAATAGAAGAAAAGAGAGATAAACGCTTTATAAATAAGACACTTCGAGGGGGAAACCTCCTTTAAATTACATAAATGAACAATTCTTGGATGATACAAATGAAAAAACCTTCTTCTATATATAGGATTCCATGGCGTGACAATATAATCCTAGCTGACCTGACAATAATAACATAAAGGCACAATAATAACAATATTTGGGTTACAGGGGTACAACAATAACAATAATGGGGACAAACTAACAACAATAAGGGACTAAACTAGTAATATAGGGACCTAACATAATCCACAAAGAAAAGTATTACAGTTCACAACTCGTGAACTTAAAAGAGAGGGAGCATTAAATTAAGGAGAAAGGGTCTACATTTCTAGGTTATAAATCTGATATTTGACACCTCCAGGTAGCTTGAACACCTACAGGCTCACTGTAATATATTTTTATAGCTTCGTACCATTTCATATTTTGGACCTGCTTCTACTGGACCTATTTGCAGCTCAGATTTTGTTTCAAACCTCCTGAATTTTAGCTCATACCTATCTAAAACTCACTGTAATACACCTTGGATCCACTGTATTAGCTTCAGACCACCTCATTGAAATAGAGTTTGGACCTAAACATAATGTATCACAGTGTTTACCCTCGGACATGTATATGTTACAATGGCTCAGAATTCTTGGCTCGGACCAGTAAACAAATACAATGGAATATATCTCTTGGCTTGGAATTGCAGTGACCTAGTATCACCATACAATAGCTCGAATCTATTTTTAATTGGAGTGGTTGGGACTTCTTAACCTACATTATAGTGCAGTACTTCGGACTATTTGTTATATCTCAGAACTGTGCTATCTTGCTCACCTTTGGACCTGGTATAGCTTGTTCAAGGGTTAACTATTCAAGGATGTATTGCAAGCATCAAATTTCATATCTGCTATCTCTTACTTCAGGCTGCTAGGAATTGTTGAAGACTAGTCAGTTCATAAGAAGACTGAACCTGTAATTGGTATTGTTGGAATAGTGAGGGGAAAATTATAGTCCTATTGTAACATGGTGGTAGAAGTATAGTAAATTGTGAGCTTTTGACTCCTTAATAAAGTTGGTGAAGTGCTAGTGCAGAACAAAAGAATAGGTGTAGTGTATTGCAAGAAAAGTGGGACAACATTAATGGAGAAGTGTGGTGTTGAAAAAAAGTGCAATATGGTGCAGAATTGGTGATGTAGGTTAGTGCAATAAAACATCTTTGAACTGATAGTCCAGTAAATAAATGAATAAAGGAATGGTTTCCTTGGGGTAGGAGCCCATAAACACAATGTTGCTGCCTTGGAGAAGATAGGGTCGAGGCCCTAGAGGTTAGAGCCTCACTAAGTCCAAGTTGGTGCTTGGAAATAATTGTACTCATTCATTTATAAAAGGATCATTATCCTTCCTTCCATAATAAATTATTAATTTCTATATTTTGGTGTAGAATATAACTGGTTATAATAACAATTGAAAGAAATATTGATTCACCCCCTCTCAGTATTTCCAACAGTTGGTATGAAAAATTTCTCTTGCTTTCAACTTGAAACATACAAGGGTTATAGAAAAATGGTGATCATGACAATCACAACATGAATTTTCACCCACAAAAGCAATAAATTCATCATCTACAAGAGATATGAGAGAAAATAAATAAGAAAAGTAGATTACATGACTTGAAACCCTAGTAATAAGCATAACTCCCCTTGAGCTCATTATACCTCCAATAGGTAGACTGATATTGTGTACTCAATTGTGCATGAGAACAATCATACACACTATGCTGCAATTTATCACATCAATGCTTCATACGATATATGTTGTAGCTGAGGCTATGCACCTCTCATCACTTTTGCAGTCCTTTTATAAATATGCACCAAGTACAATTAATTTTAGTGGAGACTATCTTCCCCTACTTATTTGGTTTTTTTTCCTTCATCAAAATATTAATAAAATACTTCTTTGCTTGAGCATTCCCATCTGTCTTTCTACTTGGCCTACTCTAAAAAATTTTCTCCTTTTGAGTTGATGGCCTAAGGAGTTTGGACCTCCTACAATCTTTGTTCATGTGACCAAGATTGTGGCACACATAACACCTCATATGACCAATATAAGAGGCTAGAGGGTCTGATATCTTGTTACTCATGCCATATCTCCGGCTTGGATATATTTTTTCTCCAATCCATTCGCTATATATGCAAGCAATGGCTTTATGGCGAAACGGGTTACAAGTGAAACAATAACCATTAAAAAAACTTGTATACCTCAAGACTGGTCCTATCACTGATATTGATTTCTTCCTTGATTGTGTGTGGCTTGATTCATCCTGCTTTTGTTGAGTCATATTTCTTCTTGTATTAAGTTTACTATTAATTCCCTTCAAATCGTTGACATAACTTGTTGTATTTGTGCATGTTGGATCTGAATCCTTTCTTTTTTTATTTTGAGTTGCAATGTATCCAAGGCCTATATTAATTAGAGAATAACGTTGATCATTAATATTTTTCTCAAATGTTTCAGATCCCTTTACCCACTTGAGGTTTCAATTCAGCTAAGACATTGTTTTCTCAAGATATTTCCTTAGGGCCACAATTTTTTATTCCAAATTCTTGCATTACCTCTCTTTCTATTCAATATATTTCATTAAAACCTCTTCTACTCTTTTAGCTTCTTCTAGGTGAGACTTTAGCAAGGTTATTTATTTAATAATACTATGCTCTTTGATTTCCCAGTCTTTGTTTATATTCTATTTTTGTCAATATCATTCAATGCATTCATCAAATCATCTTTTACACAATTATCTATATTCATTAGCCATTTAATCATCAAGATCCATGAGAAGTTTGTAATCAGAGTTAGAGTTTGAGTCTTCATCTACTCATCATCAGATGTACTTTTAATATCTTCATAAGAATACAAGTTTTTCTTAGAGAAATTCCTTTTGGAATTTTTCTTAGAGATGTTATTTCCCTTTTCTTCCTTATCAACACTATCTTTATATCATAATTTAGTTGCAAAATGACCCTTCCTTTCACAATTAAAATACTTATATGGAAGCTTACCTATATAATTTATGGTTCCCTTGTGTAGCTTTCTAACGAAGTTTTCCTCCTCATTGTCCGAGATATAGATGGTGGTCTCTTATTCTTTTTCTTTGTTTTCCTTAACTTGTAGCCTTGACAAAAAATTCTTTGAATTAAAATTGATCTTGATCTTTTGTCTTATTTCATAGGGCATTAGAATCCCATTGAGCCTTTCTCTGTTGGCAATATGATGTAGAGTGTTGTCCTTGATGGTAACCCACTTGATGAAGATAATGGCAACCTACTTAATGAAGTTGTTCTTGATGCTTGATAAGTTTATTAATGATGTAAATATGATGTTCTACAAGTAGTACAGAAGTTGTAGAAGAAATAAATATCAGTATGTGCAAGAATAATGATGAAAAAGGTGTGTTACAAGGCATACGCGGGTTTGTCAAGGAGAAGGTGCGTATGCATGCAGAAAAGTACGTGCCAAGTCACGTATGATCAATTGCGCTCTAAACATGTAAAACCAGGGGTTACTACCATGGTATTTACCCATTGTATTGAGCGTTGGATTGTCTATGAGATCCCGTCCAGGAATACCATCGGAAGTGATGTGGTTTTGGCTCATGGTATTGACAAAGGCTAAATCTATATAAGGAGAAGAAAATCATTGTGCAAGGAGGGGCATGAGTCGTGGTTTGAATGTCTACTTCACTCTGAAGTATGTCTGAATGGAAAGGGTAATAGTTTGATGATAGATCTGAATCTATGATGCACCTATGAAGAAAATGATGAAGAGGGATCTCTAGATCTGAAATGTAATTTCTAGATCTGTTTATGGAATGATTAGATCTGTGATATGGTGAATCTGTGCTGAAGTAAAGAATGAAGATCTGAGCTGTTTATCTATTTTGGAGAGCTACACTGCCCTAAAATGTCTGAATATATATACGCATGTTTGTAACAGAGAAAGCGCATATATACGCTGGTCGGATTCAGTGAAAGCGCGTATGGAATGTGAGATAGCTCTGAAAGGTATGCATATGTATACGCAGGTTTGTTTTTGTTAAAGCGCGTATATATGCAGGTTCTGTGAAGTGAAAGTGCGTATGAAATCTAGGGTTTTCTGAAGTATGTGGAATGAAATGTTTGATCTGTTCTGTTGTTCTACTGCTATCTGTTAATGATGTATTCATATAGATCTGGGTTGTTTGAATGTTGAATATGCTGCTGATTATGATTGATTGAAGATCAAGTTGTTGGGGTTGTAAGTTTCAGTTTGATGTATGATTGAGCTTAAATGTGTGGAGTGGGTCCAGTCTGAAAATAAGATGAAAAGTGGCCTACAAGTTGTGATCTATGGAAGCTATTGGATCCAGTGTGATCGATTGATGGCGTGGTGTGGTGGTCTTTGAGGTTGTGGCCTTCGATTGGGGAGTTGTAGCTCCTTCCGGTGAGGTTGGTAGCGAGCGAGGGTCGTAGCTCCTTCATGATGTAGGCTGATAGCGAGGGAAAAGCGAGGTGCGGCCCCTTCGGGGAGAGGGTGGTGGCAAGTAAGGGGGTTGTAGCTCCCTTCCGAGAGAGAAAGTGATAAATGAGAGGGTTGCCTTCTGTGAGGTGAGTCTCTACGATGCCGGTATGAGTCTCTACGCTTGATGCCTTGGTTGTAAGATGTTTTCTCTATAATAAAATATTGAAGGCTGAGACAACGGCAGCGGTGGTTTTCTCCCGACTTGGGTTTCCACCTAAAATCCTGGTGTTCATGTGTGTTGCTTGTGTGTGATGGTTTATTCTGTTATTACTGCACATGCTTACTATTTATTGAACATCTAATGAATGAATGATGGAATGATATAAGTGAAGAATTATCTGCATAATAAGATTGTTGGACATACGCATGTTTTATTAAGTATATCCGCGTGTATACGCGAGTTGGCTACATGAAAGTCGCGTATGTGTTTTGAAGTAAGAAAAAGTAAAAAGTTTTGAGTATGCCCTAAATACTGATTCACCCCCCCCTCTCAGTATTTTTCCCAAAATTAT
>JAXQQM020088868.1:0-32481 GCA_034641835.2 Pinus albicaulis
TCATAAGAAGAGTCGGATTGGTAACCCATCTGTTTAGCATAATACCAACTAGCATTGTTGTAAATTTATGTAGATGTTCTATGCTTGATGCAATTTTACTTTTATAACAGCAATCACATAAATAGTTAAGTAAAAATGCTAATAGAACATACCAGTGGATCTATAGAAGACAAACCAGAAACAGGAGAATGTGTTGGTGCGTTACGGCGGTCAGCAGGATGCTTCAACCAGCAAAGTCTTCTTGGTCGGCCAACCCGGAATGTGTCACAACAATCCTCAAATCAGTCACCCAATCAACTCAAAGTCAACCCCAGAAAAGTCAACGCAGTCTAGAAAAAGTCAACGCAGGACAGCAACAATAAAGTCAACGCAGCTCCAACTTCGATCAACCTTTTGACCTCGATTTTTGTGCCAACGAGTACGGCCTTCAAAAATCGAACTCTCCACAAAATTTCAACCAATTCGGACCATGCGTTGACCAAAGTCAACACTGGTCAAACTTGCCCAGGCTGACAAATTCAGCCCAGAGGTCCGAAACCTCTATTGAACTCACAAAGAGTCTCCAACCAACCCGAAGTTGGTTCATCTGACCCGAAGTCAGGCGGAGGTCCGAGACCTCACTAGACTTGATCCCAGATCAAGTGGTTGGACCGTGCCATCCTAGATAGAGAGTACGACAATCTCTGATGCGTCCATCAGTCTTTGCTATTAGTCTCTAGCTTTTCCCACCTCATTGGCCAAATGAGAGGTACTTCCCATGAGCCCCGAACTCAATGGGTAAGATGCATACGGGGCACAGATAATGAGAGGTGAACCAACTCAATAATCACAACGGTGGGGTCCAAGCACACCAACAAGGTTTGGCAAGCCTAGCCTTGTGGTTGCTCATAGCTCCGAGAAGCCGTCCCCAAAGCCCCCCAGAGCTCCTCGAGCTCATCGTCCAACAGGACCCACATCATAGGGTCGTTCCACGATACCAAGTCTCTCACGGAAGGTTAGGAACTTGACCTTCCCCAGGGGCTTAGTGAGAATATCCGCGACCTGCTCATCAGTTCCTATATGATTGAGCCTTACGGCGCCTCGCTGTACCATATCCCGGATGAAATGGTACCTGATATCAATATGCTTGGATCGGTCGTGGAACACAGGATTCTCGGTCAAGCGAATCCCACTCTGGTTATCACAGAGTATCATGGTGGTATCTAGCACATGTCCAAATAGCTCACTAAAGAGCTTTCGCAACCAAACTGCTTCACAACAGGCCATACTTGCTGCAATGTATTCGGCCTCTGCGATGCTCAAAGCCACCGACTTCTGCTTCCTGCTCATCCATGAAATCGAAGCAAAACCAAGATTGAAGCAGCATCCCGATGTGCTCTTACGATCCACCACACTACCAGCCCAATCGGCATCAGTATATCCATGGAGTGTCACGCTCCCGGCAGTGTATCTCAGCCCATGGTTTATCGTGCCCCGAAGGTATCTCAGAAGATTCCTGGCACCAACCCAGTGAAAGTGATGAGGTTCAACCATCTGTTGACTCAAAGTGTTCACTGCAAAACATATATCTGGACAGGTGTTCACTAAGAACATCAGGGCCACTACAAGTTGACGATACTCAGTAGGATTTGCCAATACGGGCCCAGCAGCGCTGCCACACAACTTCTTGAACTTGAGTTCCATTGGTGTTGACACGGACTTGCAGTCCACCATACCAAATCTTTCCAGAAGTTTCACAATGTATTTTCCTTGAGAAAGGAAAATCTCTCCAGGTCTCTGCCAGACCTCCAGGCCTAGGAAGTAGTGCATCAGTCCTAGGTCCTTCATCTCGAACTCAACAGCGAGCTCCCTCTTCCATTGATGAATGAGAGGGTCAGCACTTGTCAGAAAGAGATCGTCCACATACAGCACTAGAATGAGAGGCTTCCTCTAGACAACCTTGAAGTAAAGGTTCGGATCAGCATTACTTCGAGTGAAGCCCAGCTTCATCAAGTAGCTATCTATCCTCTCGTACCAAGCTCTGGGTGCTTGATTTAACCCATAGAGGGCTTTCTTCAACCTACAAACATGAGTGTCCTGATCCTGGACTTCAAACCCCAAAGGTTGTTCTACATACACCTCTTCTTTTATTGCACCATGCAGAAAAGCGATCTTGACATCCATCTGATGAAGACTCCATCCTTGCGTAGCAGCAAGGGCTATAATAGATCGAATGGTGGTATATCGGGCCACAGGTGCAAATATGTCATCATAGTCTATTCCTTCCTTTTGAGAGAAGCCACGGGCAACAAATCTTGCCTTGAACTTTTCAGCACTTCCATCAGATCCATGCTTGATCTTGTAGAGCCATTTAGCAGTGACAACTGATTTGTCCTTCGGTCTTGGAACCACATCCCAGACATCATTCTTCATTATGGACTCATATTCTTCGTGCATAGCATCCTTCCATACTTGATGCTTTACGGCTTCCTCAAAAGATCCAGGTTCAGATTGTACAATAGTACTCATGGCAGCCAGATACCCTTGGTATCTACACGGCTTCTTGCTTTCTCGGAATGTCCCCCTTGGGGCAGCATGTCCCTCAACATCTTCGAGAGTGTCCCTGAGCCATGATGGTCTCTTTCTCAGTGAAGGAGATGGATCGATTGGGTCCATTGGTCCTTCAACATCAGGCATTGTCTCATCCTGTGGTTCTTCTTGATTTCCAAGCCTTGCTTCATGATTTTCCTCAGATCTCAGAAGATTTACTACTTTCTTCAGAGAAGCATCTTCATCAAAAGTGACATCATGGCATATCTCTACTTCCCTTTGACCAGTTACATAGACTCTATAGGCCTTAGAAGTTTCGCTGTAGCCCACAAACATTCCTTTCTTCCCAAAAGCATCCAACTTACTTCTTTTTTCTTTTGGCACATGAAAATAAACAGGACATTCAAAAATTCTAAAATGTGAGACGTCAGGTTTCTTACCAGTGAAAACCTCTTCGGGAGTTTTGGAGTCCAAGGCGGAATGAGGGCATCGGTTTTGAATGTATACAGCAGTATTCGCAGCTTCTCCCCACAGAAACTTCGGTAGACCTCACATAGCATGGCACGGGCAGCTTCCACAATGGTCCTGTTCTTTCGTTCAGCAACGCCATTCTGCTCAGGAGTATAGGCAGTAGTAGTCTCCCTCTTAATGCCAGCTTCTCTGCAAAAGTCCTTTAACTCATTTGACCCATATTTAGTGCCATTGTCGGTCCTCAAAATATTGATCTTCTTCCTTGTCATATTTTCCACCAAGGCTTTGAAGGTACGAAACCATATGAAAGCCTCATCCTTCTTCTTAAAGAAGTATATCCAGATTTTGCGGGAGAAGTCATCAGTGAATGTCATATAGTAAGAACATCCTCCCAGGGATGTCACGGGTAGCATACCAGATAGATCAGAATGGACCAGTTGCAAAATATTAGATGTCTTTGTGACACTTGAGGAGAAAGGTCCCCTTGTATGCTTTCCTTCGGCACAACCCTTACATACACCTTCGTGATTATTTCCAAAATCGAGCATCGCTATCACCACCTTCCTTGATTCGGGAAGGGCCTTGTAATGAAGGTGCCCAAACCTCCGGTGCCATAGTTCAGTTTGTCAGATAGTATCACATGTCATAGCTCTCAGTGGACTTCCTTCAACCTGGTAGAGTGTTCCAACTCTAAAACCAATCACGATAGCTTCCTTGAGATTCTTCTTCCACATGGGTACCTTTCCATCAGTGAATGCCACATTGAAACCTTTGTCTTCCATGGCTGATATAGACACAAGGTTCTTCTTCAATTTTGGTACATAGAGTACATCCTGCAAATGTAGGACTTGTCCTTGAGACAAGTGGAGGGTCACAGTCCCTGTCCCTTTCACAGGATATGTAGCATTATCTCCAAGGATAATTTCTAGATTAGTCCCCTTCTCAACCATGTCAGAGAGTGCTTCCTTGAACCCAGTGATGTGTCTTGAGGCACCACTATCTATCAGCCAGACATCCATAGTGTCGAGCAGGGATGTAGCAGAGAGGGCAGATACAAGAATGTATTCATTTCTTTTATCAACAACATTTGACTCCTCATACCTGGAGTTTCTAGACCTTTTGAAAGGTTGATTGTTTCTGCCAGAGGGAGCCTACCTCTTTCCTTTGGACCTATTGTTTCTTTGATTTCCATTCCTCCGGTTGTTGTTGTTGTCATCACTATCGGGAGAATCCTTCTTGAAAGGACATTCTCTAGCATGATGACCTGGCCTATGACAAGTGAAACACTTGCCCTTCTTTCCTTGGGCCCCTGCTCTTCCTTTGTTCTTTGAACCACCAGAGTTCTTCTTTCTAGAATGAGCAGCGTAGGCAGCATTTCTATCATTTTCGTATTCCTTCATTCTTGTCTCTTCTTGCATGCATCTTGACAGTATCTCGTCAAAGTTAGGAATTGTATTATTATTGAGAATGGTAGTGTTGAATACTTGCCATTCATATGGGAGCCCTCCAAGTGCGGTGAGTACCATCTCACGATCAGCTATTGTCTCCCCAATAGCCAGCAAATTGTTCCTGATCTCGGTAAGTTTCAGAAAGTATGTTTGGACAGATTCATCCCTACCTTTCTTCAGATTCTTCAATTGATTCTTGAAGAATAGCACCTGGTTTGCATTGTTTACTTTGAACATTTGTATCAGCTTATCATACATCTCTTTGGATGTGCCTAGCTCAGATATGTAGGCAACCAGACTTTTATGTATGGATTCCCCGATCATTAGCTTTGCTTTGATCTCCCCCTTCTTATACTTGGTTTTAGCAGCAGCAGTAGCAGTGGATGGAGGTTCTTGTATCTTACCCAGTACATAGTCCATGAGATCATGGTCTTCTAATTTGAGATCTAATATCATCTTCCAAGCATGGAAGTCATCCCTTCCAATCAGCTTGTCATCCTCCTTGAAGCCATAACTTGTGGAACTCATTTTTCTCTTTTGGTGATTGCGATAAGTTAGGGCTTGTCTTCACCTCAGCTCTGATACCATGTAAATTTATGTAGATGTTCTATGCTTGATGTAATTTTACTTTTATAACAGCAATCACATAAATAGTTAAGTAAAAATGTTGATAGAACATACCAGTGGATCTATAGAAGACAAACCTGAAACAAGAGAATGTGTTGGTGCGTTACGGCAGTCAGCAGGATGCTTCAACCAGCAAAGTCTTCTTGGTCGGCCAACCCACAATGTGTCACAACAGTCCTCAAATCAGTCACCCAGTCAACTCAAAGTCAACCCCAGAAAAGTCAACGCAGTCTAGAAAAAGTCAACGCAGGGCAGCAACAATAAAGTCAACACAGCTCCAACTTCGATCAACCTTTTGACCTCGATTTTTGTGCCAATGAGTAGGCCTTCAAAAATCAAACTCTCCACAAAATTTCGGCCAATTCGGACCATGCGTTGACTAAAGTCAACGCTGGTCAAACTTGCCCAGAAACCCTAACCGCAGAAAATTTGCTTAAGTAAATTCCGTCCTTTTTGTTGCAGTAGATTTCATCCTTCTTCTCACGTGGGAGATGACACTGCTTCTCAGATGCTCGTATATAATCAGAGGAGAAGATGTGTGATGTTGAGTGACTGAAATGCTCTCCAACGTTGACTGTATTTATATTCATCATTGAGGTGTGTGACACATCTGCTGGGGGTGTAAAACCTTAAGGCCGACCTGCACTTAAATTTATTATAAATAATAAATTCAAAATAAATGTTCTGCTCATCAGATTAAAATAAATTTTATATCGATTTTACACCTCTCTGAAAGAGGAATCCAATACAAATATTGGAATCTTCATCTGAGCATCACAAGATGGAGTTTGGACCTAGTTGTCCAAATTTAACAATTGTCACATAGCAAGGCCTTGACTAACATCTCTATCTCTCCACAAGATCAAAGCACAATGTTGGCAAGACCAATGACTTATAGACACCATCATCATTGTCTCTCAAGGCACATACCCCATCCGGGTGTTCACAGTGTATGTCCTCCCAGGACTATTCTTATCTTGGATTCCTAGTCCTCAAAGGATATCTGTCCTCTACAACTACTCTTAGCTTGGATGACCTACCTCATCCTCAAAGAGTATCGAATTCCAGATGCTTACCCAATCCTCCATTCTTTCTTCCAAAGTGAAGACAAGAATGATGTGTCTATCTCTCCCACTCAACTAGGGAGGATATGCCCATTCCTATGAAAGAATATACCCATTCCTATAAAAGGAATGTACCCAAGCTCCCTCTTATTCAGGGACTTGTCCAAGCTCCCTCTTAACTAGGGACTTGCTTCCAACAGCATTCTACTCTAGGTGGAGATCATGGGACTATCAGTTGCTTGTGGGGCTTCTTCTTTCGATGTCATGAAGTTTATCTTCAATATCATGGAGCCTTCATCTTTTGGGACTTCTTCATAGGGCATCGGCCATCCATCGATTTCCTTCATGAACTATGTGTTGATTTCTATAGCATCAGAAAGTGTTCTAAGTCTCATTTTTGGTAGAGAGGCTTAGACATCAGTTATCCAAAGAACCCAGAAATCGTTTGTAGAAATTCCACTTGGATATGACCTTATTAAAATAATTAATTAGACCCTAAGTATAAATTTAGGGAAATTAAATAATTAAAAGGTATTAATAGAGGAGAGTGTGAATCTTCTAGAAGACGAAGATCAAGTCATCTTTTAATCTGAGCCATTGATTAAAGATATAATCTTGGCAGTTGATTCATCAGCGAGAAGACTATAAGAAGAGACTTGAGGGCCATTTGGAAAGTAAGTCGGGGACACTCTTAGTACCCGAAGGAAATTGATTCTAAAGCAATAGAATTCGATTTCAGTGGTTGAGTTTGTAGAGGCTGGGTTGCAGAATCAGAAGGAGGAGGGTGGAGTCAGTTATCGGGAAGTGGAACTTAGGAGGGTGAAGGGAAGGGTGAGCTGATCAGCAGCTAGAACCCCTCCACGTAGAATCACGCAGTACAGAGAGGGACTGCGCAGAGCATTCATGCTGGATGACGCAGAGGGTGAAGGGGGTCACCCCAAGGGTCCGAAATTTGTCTGGAAGGTCTAGAAAATTCAGCCAGGTGTTTGCTAATTTTTCTCTACTCATCAGACTCCTGTAAATGTACTTTCCATTTCTGAAGATAAATATAAAACCCTCATCTATTGCACCAGTTTTCCCACATTGGGTTTTTTTGGGGACAATTGTCCAAAAACATCTGCGTTCATGTGGTTATTTCTATTGTGCTATTGGTATAAATTATCTTTTTGTTCTTATGCTCTTAACGATAGTGAAGATCTGAAAATGTGTTTATTTCATAATTTACTAAAGCATCTTTAAATAACTTATCTCATAAGTAGGAGAAATAAACCAAGTATTGCAGAAATATTTTCCTCTTGAAAATTTCACATGGTATCGGAGCAAAGGGCTAAAAACAGGGAGGGAGGATCTTCCATGGACCAAAGGAAGGGTTCACACAGTCAAAGGGACTCACACAATCCTCCAGAGCACGCAGAAATGCAGAGAGAACACGACATGAAGGTGTTGGCATCCAGACTAGAGGAGCATCTTGAGCCTGTGTGTCAAGCACGGCTCCTCCAGGTGTTTGGTATATTGACAGTGGAGCATCAACTCATATGACGGGGGTTTGAGAATGTCTTTCGCACTATCAAGAAGAGCAGATGAATTTCCAAATAACTATGGGAAATAAGGCAAAATGTACCCCCATCGGGAGAGGTACCGTAAAATTTTAGACGAAGGATGGCAACAAGATTCGAGCCACGAAAGTTCTGCATGTACCAGGGTTGGGGATGAATCTACTCTTAGTGTCTCAACTTCAGAAGAAGGGCTATGACGTATACTTTATTCAAGATAAGGTGTATGTCAAACACTCTAACTGGAGCAAAAAGGCACAAATCGGAGTAAGGAGTCACAAGTTGTATAAGCTCCAGCTTGAATCTCCGGTGGCCCTGATCGACAGTATAGACGACATAGATCTGAATGAATTATGGCATAGAAGGATGGGGCATCTACATCATGGAGCTTTGGGGATTCTCAAAAATACTGTCATAGGGGCTCCTGAACTTAGCACAAAGAAAGACGAAGTTTGCAGGGGATGCGTACTAAGGAAGTACGCTAAGGCAGCATTTCCAAGAAGCAGTGGCAGAGCCAAATTAGAGTTAATACACTCTGACATTTGCGGTCCGATGTCCACAACAGCTCTCAATGGGGCAAAGTATTTTGCCACCTTCATTGATTATTATTCCAGGAAAACTTGGATCTATTTTCTGAAGACCAAAGATGAAGTCTTTAATCAGTTTAAAGATTTCAAAGCATTGGTGGAGAACTCTATAGGAAAGATGATCAAGAAGTTGAGGTCAAATAACGGTGGAGAATATATTGATAAAGACTTCGTAAATTTCTGTGCACAGGAAGGCATCAAGAGAGAATGGACAGCTCCATACAATCTAGAGCAAAATGGAGTTTCATAACGGAAGAATCAGACCATAATAGAAGCTGCAAGGGCAACGTTGTACTACCAGGAGATGCCCAAATTCTTATGGGCAGAGGCCTACAACACAGCAATTTATATTCAGAACAGAGTTCCCAATAGAGCTTTAGGGAAGGTTCCTTCCGAAAGTATGTTCACAGGCAGCAAGCCAGAAGTGAGCCACATCAGGATATTCGGCAACATAGCATACTACCACGTTCCAGATGAAAAGAGGAAGAAGCTGGATCAAACTGCAGAAAAGGGTTTTCTAATGGGCTATAGCGAGAATGCAAAGGCATACCGCATCTATATTCTAGAGAGCAGGAAAGTTGTGGTAAAAAGGGATGTAATTCCCAGAGGAGAGAGCCTTTAGGAAATCTCGAGAGATGGCCACAGATACGCAGATTGAGGAAGATCCACTGGTACAGCCTCAACGACCTATGGAGGAGAGGTCCAGTGCCTCTCCAAGGCACAATATTTCTTAAGGAAGCTCCTCCGACGAAGAACAGGAGGAAGAACAGGTGACACCGCCCACCACTGATGGGAGACCGAGCAGTGAACTCCAACAGATTCTTGGAGATGTAGAAGGATTTGTTGGAGCCCCTAGAGAAGGAAAGCGGATAAGGAAACAACCTGACAAATATCAGGCGTTGGTAGCTCAGGTTGGAGAGCCTTCTACCTTTCAAGAAGCAACTCATCAATAGTATGGGTAGATGCCATGGTGGAGGAGTATAGTTCCATCATGACAAATTATGTCTGGGAAGTAGTCTCTAGACCACAGGACAGATCTCTTGTAGGGTCCAAATGGATCTACAAGATCAAATATGTTGCAGATGGCAGCATAGAGAAATTCAAGGCAAGATTTGTAGCAAAGGGGTATGCCCAGAAGGAAGGCATTGACTATGAAGAAACTTTTGCTCTAGTAGCACGATACACTTCTATCAGATCCATCATCTCTCTGACAGCACAAATGGGATGGGAGATTCACCAGATGGATGTCAAGATTGCGTTCTTGAATGGTGTGATAGAAGAGGAAGTGTACATAGAGCAGCCAGGGGGCTTTGAGACACATGAGCAGAAGACTCATGTTTGCAGACTTAAGAAAGCCTTGTATGGCTTAAAACAAGCCCCCAGGGCATGGTATGGTCGGATTGATGGCCACTTGCAAAAGATGGGGTTCGTCAAAAGTGACGCAGATCCCAACCTATACTACTTAAGAGTAGGAGATGAGCCACTTATTCTTGTTCTGTATGTGGATGACCTGTTTTTGACCAGGTCATCCAAACTCATCAAAGACTGCAAGGAAAATCTGGCAATAGAATTCGACATGAAGGACCTGGGGCAGATGCACTATTTTCTTGGTTTAGAAGTCTGGTAGCAGAAAGGGGAAATCTTTCTAGGACAAGGAAGATACACGATAGAAATTCTGAAGAGATTTCAGATGGAAGATTGTAGACCCAAGGCCGCGCCAATGATTACTAACTGGAAGAAGATAGACACCTAAGAGGATGATGAGGTTGATCCCACATTGTACAGACAGCTCATCGGATCATTGATGTATCTGGTTAACATGAGACCAGACATATGTTATGCAGTGAATACCCTCAGTCAGTTCATGGTAGAACCAAGGAGGGCTCACTGGGCAGCAGCCAAACATATTCTCAGATACTTGAGAGAGACAGTCGAGTATGGGCTAAAGTACACCAGGGGTAATGAGATCCAGTTGAGTGGGTTCACAGATGCAGACTAGGCTAGAATCACAATAGATCAGAAAAGTACCGGTGGGTATTGTTTCAGTCTCGGATCAGGAATGACCTCCTGGTGTAGCAGGAAACAGAAGTCCGTAGCACTGAGCTCAGCCGAGGCAGAGTAGATGGCAGCAAGCACAGCTTCGTGCGAGGCCATATGGCTCCACAAATTGCTCTTGAACCTACTCAAGCAGCGGATAGAACCGACCGGGATTATGTGCGATAATCAAAGCTCCATTAAGCTCTCTGAAAATCCCATGTTCCATGACCGGTCGAAACACATTGACATTAGGTGTCACTTTATCAGGGACTATGTCCAAAGGGGAGCAGTACAGTTGCGATACACTCCTACAAGAGAACAAGTGGCAGAAATCCTCACAAAGGCTCTGAGTAAGATCAAGTTCACTTACTTCAGAGAGAAGATGGGGATGATCGAGAACCCCTTCCACTAGAGGAAAGGGTGGTCTTCAGAAGAAGAGGGAGCTGCAATACGGATGTTGCAGTGACAGGGCAGCAGTATAGGAAGCAGCAGCGCAAAGATGAGGGGCAGCATCCAGGACATCATCAGCGCAATAAATGATGTAGAGTCAGAGCAGTACAGCGGTATCTTGCTTAAACACTTTCCTCGCTAAGAGGGAGTGTTGATTTCTATAGCATCGAAAAGTGCTCCAAGTCTCATTTTTGGTAGAGAGGCTTCGGCATCAGTTATCCAGAGAACCCAGAAATCGTTCGTGGAAATTCTGTAGAAATTTTGAATCCTTATACTTATGCAGAAATTATTACTGTTAATCCGGTTAAGCTCCTCCTACTTATACAAGTTATTAACGGAATAAATTCAAGTTAAAATCGAAGCAAAACACAAAACAGATCTCTACCAATTCAGATCTAGAATAAGCACATGTACACATTGACAAAGTGACACAGTTATTTCTGGACAAATAGTCCTTGGAAAAACCCAAGGTGGGAAAACCGATCTCTGGCTGCTGGAAGGTCTTATTATTATGAATATTTCTGAATGCACAACTCTGGGTTCCGGATCTGGAAAACCCGACAGAGAAAACTGTAGATCTACAGCTCCTGGCTGATCTAGGGCCAAAAATATTGACTGATCCACACCCTCAAACGGGATTTGCAGAACTCAGCCAGATGTAGGCCTAGAAACCCCAGCGTTGCCCCTAAAATGCACTGCGTCAGCCTCTGAAGCCCCTGAAAGCCTCTACGTCAGCCTTGGATGGCCTCCAAACCCTCAGCGCTGCTCCGAAAAGGACTGCATTACCCCAGAATGGGTGACGCAATCACTACGCTACCCCTAAAGGGTCTCTACGTAACCCCTAAAGGGTTTCCTGAAAATTACATTGTCCTTGCTACTGTTGTTGTTGCTGCCTTCCTCTGCGCTGTCCTTGAGCTGATCTCTTCTCTGCCTCTTGTGTATTCTAGACCCTGGGATCAGATCATCCCTTTGGTCTAAATTCCCCTCTTTGTAGCTAAAGCACTTCTGAGAATTCTTAGCAACCCCGCCCTAGAATCTCAGCTTAGCTTCAGTGCTCTGCCTCTGTGTCTCTTACAAATGACCCCAAGCCTTTTCTTTATGCTTTCCTCGTTGAAAAATCAACGGCCATGATCAAATCTTAAATCAATGGCTACGATTAAAAGAAAGCTTGATCCGTGTGACTTAAGACAATTTCATCACATGTTTAATTAAATTCACTTTAATTATTTAAGTTTCCTAAGTTTTAACTAAGGAAATACATTAAAATAATTAATTAATTTAATATCTCCTAAACCAGATGAAATTTCCCAAATCCATTTCTGGGTCTTGTAGATCAGATGAACTCTAGTCCCTCCACAAAGTTTGGGAGCTAGAGCAGAACTGCTACCCCAAATACACAAAATCTCAACAAATACCACTCGGATATGACTTTATTAAAATAATTAATTATACCCTAAGTATAAACTTAAGGAAATTAAATAATTAAAGGGTATTAATAGAGGAGAGTGTGAATCTTCTAGAAGACGAAAATCAAGTCATCTTTTAATCTGAGCCATTGATTAAATATATAATCATGGTTGTTGATTCATCAGCAAGAAGACTATAAGAAGAGACTTGAGGGTCGTTTGGAAAGTAAGTCGGGGACACTCTCAGTACCCGAAGGAAATCAATTCTAAAGCAAGAGAATTTGATTTCAAAGGGTGAGTTTGTAGAGGTTGGGTTGCAGAAGCAGGAGGAGGGAGGAGTCGGTTATCGGGAAGCAGAACTCAGGAGGGTGAAGGGAAGGGTGAGTTGATCAGCAGCTAGAACCCCTCCACGCAGAATCACACAGTCCAGAGAGGGACTGCACAGAGCATTCACGCTGGATGATGCAGAGGGTGAAGGAGGTCACCCCGAGGGTCCGAAATTTGTCTGGAAGGTCTAGAAAATTCAGCCAGGTGTTTTCTAATTTTTCTCTGCTCATCAGAGTCCTGTAAATGTACTTTCCATTTCTAAAGATAAATATAAAACCCTCATCTGTGGCACCGGTTTTCCCACATTGGGTTTTTTCGGGGACAATTGTCCAAAAACATCTGTGTTCATGTGGTTATTTCTATTATGTTATTGGTGTAAATTATCTTTATGTTCTTATGCTCTTAACGATAGTGAAGATCTGCAAATGTGTTTATTTCAAAATTTACTGAAGCATCTGTAAATAACTTATCTCATAAGTAGGAGAAATAAACCAAGTATTGCAGAAATATTTTCCTCTTGAAAATTTCACACTATGTTAGTCATGCCATCCTTTTTCTTCATTGGAAAGTGATCTTCTCATCCACATCTGGCTTTTCTTCATATAGCTACCTCTTCCAAGTCATGTTTTTTTAGGATCTTTCATCCAACCACATGAGTTCTAGTTGCAGGTGACATCTAGAACTCTCTCGATAGTCTTGTATCAGTCTATCCAGATGTTGTTCAAAAATAAAAAATGAACATCAAATCAAATTTTCCTTTTGTGATGGCCCTTCA
Source organism: Pinus albicaulis (assembly GCA_034641835.2). Lineage (NCBI taxonomy): Eukaryota > Viridiplantae > Streptophyta > Pinopsida > Pinales > Pinaceae > Pinus > Pinus albicaulis. The sequence goes on from JAXQQM020088868.1 coordinate 13,275, forward strand.
TCATGACATCTGCTTTTTGCAACATCAACATTTTGCATATATATTGACACATCTCCAAGATTTCCAATGTCAAGGCTCCTTTTTCTTTTCATACTTATCAAGGTCTTCATACATTTCCCATGGAGATATCATACCAGATCCTTCTAGTCATCAGATGTTGATTCCTTTTGTGATCATGGTTGCATCTTTCACGATCTCTTCTTTCTTTCTTCACATATTGCTTCACAGGAACTTCATAGCTCCTCCATCTTTGTCAACCACCTCATATTCCATATGAGGGCATATTGTGTTGATTTCATCTTAACAATATGTGAACCATGCCTTCATGCATCTTTCAAGGGAAAAGATCCCTTTTCTTTGATCATGCTCATGATGTAGAGCATTTACCCATGCAACCATATGATGACATGACTCGATCAAATCCATGCATACATACCTCTTTCCTTCTTTTGTTCATCTAGGCTTGCTTCAGCAGCTTATTTTCCTTGACTAAGAGTACTTCAACCATCTTGACATGCTGCATTCCTTGGTCATCATATCATCATTCTCTCAAACAATGAATCCCATAAAATGTGGAATTCTCAGTGATACACTTGTTTCTTCCGAAAGAGGTGAACCTTCTAATGAAGATTCCAACTGAGGATCTTGATTATCCTCATCTTGCAAATGCCCCTACCTATTGATGATGATGCATGATGAACTCTTTCTATATGCTAGATGACTTTCTTCTATTCATAAGTACCACTTATGCTTTTTAATGAGGTAACCAAGAGCTACTTCCTTCCTATGATGACAGCTACAACCATGTAGACTTTTACCTAACCATGTAGACTTTTACCTCAACTATCTTTCAAGCTTCTTGTACTGATGTCATGGGCTCTTGCTTCAATCGTATGCTCTTATGATGTCATCGCCTAAAATGATGCATACTATCATGCTTATAATGTTTTTTACCACGATAGCTATATTGTACAAAAATTGAAAGAACTTGGTGGAGAAGATTATCTCAATCATAGTAGAGATCTTTTACTTCCTACTCCTTTGGTTTCTTCTTTTTAACTTCTTCCACTTCTTCGGTGATATGAGCTTCTTCCCTTCCTCTTTTGTTGTTGTCCTTCTTGAGTTTAGGACAATTTCTCTTATAGTGCCCATATTCATGGCAACCATAACATTGGATTTTCGACATATCCTTCTTGTTTTTTTTTCTAAGGACCAAACCTTCCAAATTTTCCTTGCTTCTTAGCCATGGCAGCAAATTCTTGTGCTTGTTTGTTTGATCCTACATTGTTTTTCTCCTTCAGCCTGGTTTCTTCAATTTTACACAATGACCAAAATTCATTGAATGGGGTAACTTCCTTCTTTCCATAGATGTTTCATGTAAAGTTGCCCCATTCCTCGGGTAGTCCATTGAGCACTATAGTGGTCATTTCTTTATCAGACATTATTTCTCCCAATTCCTGTAGTTGGTCTCTTATTTCTGATACTCTGATAAAGTATGAGGCTATTCCATCTTCCTTTGATATCTTCATCTTGTAGAGTTCTTGTCTTAATGCTATCACCTCTCCAGCAGAACTTATGGAGAAAAATTCTACTAGCTTCTTGTATATTTCTTTTGATGTCTCGAACTTTGCATAGGGTATGAGGGGATCTTTGATGGATTCTATGAGAATCCTATGAGCCCTTACTTCCCTTTTCATGTACTTTCTAAGAGCTTGAGCTTCTTCCTTTGGAGGTTTAGTGATGGAAGCCTTAACATGATCGATGACTTCGTTTTCTATGAGGATGAAATCTGTCCTCTTCTTCCATGCAAGAAAGTTTGATGACCCAACCAATTTGTTGCTTTCCTTGCAAAATGAAGTCATTTTGATAGATTCAAATGTGGACATAAAGATACTTACTTGTGAAGATACTCCTTGATGACAATATCTTCAACTTGATGCCTTCTTGATTTTGACGATGATGTCTTGATGAAGATGTTTTCCTTCAAAAGTGATCCTTCAAAGAGAGAGATATCACCTTGGTTCCTTGATGATGATGATGATGATGCCTTTCTCCTAGCCTTTCAATGATGTAGAGACTTTGTAGTCCTTTCCTTGAATAGAGGTAAGGTCTTTGAGGTCTCCTTCTTGAGGTGATGATTGGGTGAGGTTCCCAAGAATGTCTTCAAGTGTAGAATCCTTCGACGATTTTGAGGTCTTCTTTAGTAACTCCCTTCACGATAATCTTTGTCCTTGTGGTGTCTTTGAGAGGAGTGGTCCTTGATGATTGATGCTCTTGAAGATCTTCTAGTGCTTCGACCCTTGAGTGTCCTTCTTTCAGATGCACTTCCTTGACTTGTCACCTTAACTCTAATATCATGTTGAGAAATCTAGAGGCAAAAACATCAGATGATTTCTCTTACTTTGATAATTATTTGTGGTATATTTTTACTTCACTTAATTAGCTTCTTCTTTCACTTGTTTAGTATTAGTGTTTTCTTCTTCAAACAGCTACCAAACCATAAAGAACAATAAGACAAAGGACACAAGATATAGGTGATCAGCTAGAGACAACCTCTCCACTCTAAGAGAAAAACCCACAAGAATTCTTCTTCTTATAGAATCTTCAATTGACGAATTCCAAGACCTAGACCCTTGACCAAGTCAACCTTTCCTCTTTTTCCAAGTCAAATTAGCCACTTCCGTCTTCCAACACCTTGACTGCAACTTCGACCTGTCTTTCTGCAATTTCGTCTTGCCTGCAACTTCTACAATTTTCAGCCCTTGCTTCATAAACCCTAGGCCACACGTGAGACGATGAAGGCAAATTTAAGTGGTTTCTCTCCTTCGCTTGTCTTGGACTCTTCTTGTCAATTCATCTAGCAAAATAATCCTTTCTCGGGCTATATCTCAGATCTTTCAATGTCCGCAATATCTTACTGCAGAAACCCTAGCTAAAGTCACACATGTGAGATGAATGACCCCAAAATTGTCCTTAAAGACTTCTCTCTTCTCCTTCCTTCTCTTTGCTACTCAAGAGGCTTCCTTTCTTCCCTATTCGCACTTCTTTCCTTGACATAGATGCTTGATTGATTCACTTTGAAAGAGGTTGAGTCCTCCTATATATATATAGGCTCCTCACCCATGCCAGTAGGTCGATTTGATATTGTACCTAGGCCAACTTGATATTGTACCTAGGCCGACATGTCCTCTTGATAGGGCAACTTGCTTCTTTTAAAGGCCAATTTCATTGTAGCCCATAGACAAGGTCTTGGAGGGTCTTTTGACTCTATCTTTGACTCAAATAAAATTTCTTTCACAATATGTAACGTGCCCAAATGGGTCTTTCATACATGACAATGACTTAATGACTTGTAGACTCAATGACAAGCCCTAGGAGCTCGCAATGGGAGCTTGACCTATAAATAAATTTCCTTGAGTATGAAACCCATGCCTCAAGAACAACAATAATAAATTTATTTTTCTCATTACATCAAATACATAAAATCATGATTACATATGTCATTATGAAGACCGAACCTAGTTACATATTTCAACACTTTGGACATGACTGTTTGTGAAGGGGTACCTGCCTAGGTATATAAGCAGGCCCTCACCCTCATTTGTAAATCATCTCACTTGTATTCAAATATTCTTATATACAATTACTTGTCTTACAATGGATGTATTTGTCTTCGTGTACCAAGTTGTTAAATTTAGAAAGACATGGAATGTTCTATGCTTAATGCAAATTTACTTCAATCTTCCTTAGGCCCGATACAATATATAAATCACATAAACATGAAAGTAAAATGTTGATAGAACACAATAATAGATCAACAGAAGACAAGCCAATAATATAGATTAGATTTACAATTCTTCTTGTCCAGCTGAGGCCCAACATTCCCTTGAGCCACACTAGAATGTGCTGCCATCACTGCTTTACCACTGCGCTGCTGCCTCTCCCACGTTGTCACTGCGTTGTTGCCTCCCCCACACTACCACTAGGACGTTGTCTTCTTCGTGTGGTTGGCCTCATGGGCCCCACTCCAGCTCTAATATTTGTCTTTTGGACTTTAGGAGAGTGAACTAACTTTATAGTTTATTTGTGGGTCCCCCTACCCACTTTATTTCATGTTAACATTAGAAAAAGCAAAATTTGATAAAAATTAATATTCCATTTAGCTGACCGCTAATTTGGAATATTATACTAGATATTATTCAAAAATTACAAATGAACATCAAATCAAAAATTGTTGAAATTTGGTTACCGGAGGACAGGTGGTTCCCTAAGGCTTTGATCTTTAGCCTAGGGAAAAGTGTCCAAAAGAATTTAATTTTTCTCCTAAAGTGACTTTATAATTTTTATAAAGTCAAATCTAATTTAAAAGTGACTTTAAATGATAAAGTTACTAAAGTCTAATTTAAAAGTGACTTTAAGTGATAAAGTTACTAAAGTCTAATTTTAAAGTGACTTTAATAAAGTCAATGTAAAATTAGAAAGGAAAAGTGACTTTGGAAATAAATGACTAAGTGGTTCTTTATTGAAGTGGAGTGAATTAAAAATAGAAAGTGAGATTTAAATGAGCATTTAATCTCAGCCCTAGATCTCAATCTATTTCAGCCATTGGATTTAGGGATTCCCCAAAAGTCACTTAGGGTTAGGTTAAAGGAGGAAAAGGAGGGAAAAGGTCATTCATTCTTTCAAGAGAAGATTGGGAGAAGGAGAGCAAGAGAGCAAGGGAGATTTCTGAGCAGTGAGGAGAAGGAGGCAGCAGCTTGGCACACATTCCAAGGCAGTGTTTCAGCAAGTCCATACAACAGAGTTTGCACACAGTTCAAGGCAGATTTGGCACGATTTCTAAGGCAGAATCCGTACAGCAGCTTGTGGCATGTTTTCCTAAGCAGCCGTACCATTTTCTGGGCACAGATTTCGAGGGAAAGGTCGTTGTCTTTTGCTGCACGCTTTTCTAGGCAGGTCGTACAGCCTGTAGTTGATTGCTGGCACAAAAATCGAGGCAGATTTCCGTATAGCAGCATTTAATACAGCTGCACGCATTCCAAGGAGGTCGTACAACAGCATTTATTGTTGTTCTGCACGCAAAAAGAGGAGGTCGTACAGCAGAAATTAATGCTATAATTTTTGGGCACGTTTTTCAAGGAAATACGCACAACATTTATTGCTGGTTCAGTTTTACTGTTTGCACATTTTCCGAGGCAATGGTTAAGCACGGAAAACGAGATAAGTTGTAAAAGTTTACTTGCTGATTTTTCTGAATATTTCTCTCACTGTAAAAAGCATTTTCCAGAAATAAGAAGGAGCTCTCAAACTGGTTTTCCCCAAGAGTTGTAGGGGGTTTTTTCAGGGTCACCTTGACCAAAAATATCTGTGTTAAAATGTGTGAATGATTGTTTTAAGCTTGCTGATTTTTATTTCTGTACTTTCCAGCATTCTGTAAATTTTCCAGAATTTGTGTTTTCAGCGAAAATTTATTTTCCAGTTTGTTGAATGTAAGGATATGGGAAAAGGCATTTAACTATTTGGAGAAATAAGGTGAAACTGAAAACCGGGGTGGGAAAACAGGAAATTTCTACATGGTATCAGAGCTTGAGTGTTGAAAGTGAAGTTTGAGACAGCAAGGAGAAAAATACAACCTGCTGATTTTTTCACTCAGAAAATTCCAGCAAGCTGATTTTTCACAAACAGAATTTTTATCTTTACTACAGCAGTGCTATTTTTCAGTTTTAGGACAGCAGGATGTCATTGGGATTGAGGGTGGAGGATAGGTTGGATGGGGATACCAATTACAGCGTTTGGAAGGAGAGAATGCAGAGTATCTTTGAGGAGGCAGAAGTCTGGGACATCATAGTGCATACCACACAGCAGCCTGTTAATGTGCCTACTGATGCTACTCAGTTGGCAGCATATAATAGGAAGAACAACAAGGGTAAGAGACTGATTCTAGACAGAATCAAAGACCATTGCATTCCTCATGTGAGAGGAAAGAGAAATGCTCATGAGATGTGGACAACATTGTCCAATCTCTACCAAAGTACCAATGAGAACCGGAAAATGGTCCTGAAGGAGAAGCTGAAAACCATTAAGATGGGTAAGACTGATAGTGCAGCTGGATATCTCACAAATATTACTAATGTGAGAGATGAGTTGGCAGCAATTGGAGACGTCATTCAACCCACTGAGTTGGTGCGGATAGCAGTGAATGGCCTCCCCAGTTCATGGATGAACTTTGCTGATGGGGTTTGTGCACGTGAGACCCTTTCCACATGGGAGAGGTTTTGGGATGATTGCATTCAGACAGAGATCAGGAAAGGTCAGCTTGGGGCAGCCAAGCCAGTTGAGCAGGATGAGGATGTAGCATTGTTGGCAGGAGGCAAGAAAGGCAAAGGGAAGAAACAGGCTTCCACAAGTAATGGTGGGGGCAAAGGTAAAGGTAAAGGTAAACAGGGTAACACACAGAAGGACTATTCCAAGGTGAAGTGTTGGAATTGTCAGAAGATGGGACACTATGCAGTTGTGTGTCCGGAGAAGAAGAAGAAGAAGGGGAAGAACCAGAGCATGGCAGCTTCAGCAGAGGTTGAGGACTTTGCAGATCGCTTTGACCGGGAGTTTGGGTTCATTGTGTGTGAGTCTTCTAGTGCAGGATTATCTGCCATAGAGGTTCAGAGGGAGCATGCATTTCCCTCGATTAGCGGAGCATCTTCGGGTATCTGGTATGTGGACGGTGGGGCTTCACGTCACATGACAGGAGTCCGTGAGTACTTCTCAGAGCTTTCAGAGAGTGGCACTGATGTAGAGGTAGTACTCGGTGATGACAGAGTTGTTAGAGCAGTCGGTGTGGGAACATTGACATTTCAGAGGGAGTCCAAACCTCCCTTGAAGGTGTCGGATGTTCTTTATGTGCCAGGGATGAGGAAGAACCTCATATCCGTCTCAGCTTTGGAGGACAGAGGATATGAGATACTATTCAGGGGAGGACAGGTATTGATGTATCCCAGGGGCACTCCAGCTGATTCAGCTAGAGTGATAGGTGTACGCCATGCAAAAGTGTACAAGTTTGCATTTCAGTCCCTTTTGGCATTGAGCAGTAGTACCGACAGCAGAGCTAGCAGTTCTGAGCAGTGTGAGATTTGGCACCGCAGGATGGGGCACATGCATCATGGAGCCTTGAGGACTTTGCGGGAGATCACTACAGGTGTGCCAGAGTTCAGTACTGATCACTTTGATACTTGTAGAGGATGTGCGATGGGCAAGTTTTCCAAATCCCCTTTTCCCAGCAGTGACAGCAGAGCGACTGGGATACTTGATTTGATTCATTCCGATGTGAGCGGTCGGATGTCTCATGTTTCCTTGAGTGGATATGAGTACTATTGTTTATTCATTGATGATCACTCCAGGAGGACACAGTTTACTAGGAGCAGGTAGGGTCTTCAAAGTGGTTTGAGAATTCAGGCTCTTGGCAGAACACAGTGGTCGGAAGATCAAGTCCCTGAGGTCGGACAATGGAGGAGAGTACACCCTTGGAGAGTTTGGTGACTATTGTGCGGAGGCAGGCATTAGGAGGGAGCTCACTGTTCCTTACAACCCCCAGCAGAACGGGGTTGCGGAGAGGAAGAACAGATCCATCGGAGGGGCTGCCAAAGCCATGTTACATGATCGGGGGTTGCCATTGTTTTTGTGGGCAGAGGCCTGCAACACAGCTGTTTACTTGCAGAACAGGAGTCCGCATCGTGCCTTGGGGCACATGACTCCGGAGGAGGCTTTTTCTGGGAAGAAGCCTGATATGGGTCATCTTCGTATCTTTGGGTGCATGACATACTCCTACCTACCCAAGGAGAAGAGGACCAAACTAGAGCCCACCGCAGAGAAGGGTATCTTTGTGGGCTCTGGTGGAACCTCAAGAGCCTTTGGATTTACATTCACACGGGAAAGTTGTTGTCGAGCGGGATGTGGTTCGAGGAGGATAGGGCCTTTGGGAGGTCAGCAGGAGTTAGAGTATACGGATCGGCCCGGACCCTGTGTGGTGAGTCAGTCCTGGAGTCCGGTGGGCGAGGGATTAGGGAGGATCCAGGAGGTACATCTATGACGATGTCGGGTTCGTCGGTGGCTCACGAGTCAGAGGGGTGGTTCGGGCAACATGCGGCAGTCCTGAGTTCACTAAGAGTCCCCGATGGACGGTTACCTCTACCTCGGCTTCTCTGAGTTTGGTGCGGGCGGAGGACGGGAGACAGGGCTTGCGTCGGGAGTTCGGGCTCCGATGATGATGAGAGGAGTTTCATTCTCAAATGGGAGAAGTATGCTGAGAAGAGGCCATGCGGGAGGGTACTTCTATCATGAAGATGATGTTTGGGAGGTGGTGCCGAGGCCTGAGGGCAAATCCGTGGTTACTTCCGGATGGCTTTACAAGGTAAAGCATGCTGTAGATGGCAGCATTGAGAAATTCAAGGCAGGGGTTGTGGCTAGAGGGTTCTCCTAGGGGGAGTTGATTGCTGAAGAAACCCGTCTGGCAGCTCGATATACTTCGATCCGCTCCATTATATCGATAACAGGAGAGATGGGTTGGAAGATCCACTAGATGGATGTGAAGACTGCATTTCTCAATGGCTTCATACAGGAGGAGGTGTACATTGAGCAGCCACAGGGCTTTGAGGTGCATGGGAAGGAGTCCCATGTGTGCAGACTGAAGAAGGCCCTTTATGGCCTGAAGCAAGCTCCCAGAGCTTGGTACTCCAGGATAGATACATACTTGCAGGAGATGGGTTTCACAAAGAGTGAGGCAGATCCGAACCTTTACTATATTGTGATAGGTGAGGAGCCTCTCATTCTGGTGCTATATGTGGATGACTTAGTCATTACAAGTGCAGAGAGACTCATAGAGCACTGCAAGAGAGATCTTGCGGCGGAGTTTGAGATGAAGGACATCGGCTTGATGCATTACTTTTTGGGTTTGGAGGTGTGGCAGGAGGAGGGGCATTTCTTCCTGGGGCAGAGGAAGTATATTGTGGACATCCTTGGCAAATTCCACATGGAGGATTGTGAACCCATGTCGACACCGATGATCACCAACTGGAAGAAGCTCCATGCTTCGGATTCCGAGTTGGAGGATCCCACATTGTATAGACAGTTGATTGGTTCCTTGATGTATTTGGTCAACACTAGGCCAGATATTTGTTTTGCAGTCAACACGATGAGCCAGTTTATGTGTGAGCCTAGGAACGTTCACTGGGTGGCTGCAAAACACATTTTGCGGTACTTGCAGGGGACAGTGGATTATGGTCTGGACTACAGGCAGGGGGATGGAGTGAGATTGTGAGTTGATTCGATTGGGCGGGTTGTGCCCATAGGGAAGAGCACTTGAGGTGTTGTTTTGGTTGGGTTAGACGGTGGTGTCATGGTTGGCGGAGACGACGGTTAAATAACGTGAGTTGTGAGACGAGTATATTCATGGCAGTCTAGCTAGTTGTGAGGCCATCGGCTTATATGTAGAATGTTGTTTAGCTTATTTGGTCAGCCGTTGAGACCTTCAGTGATTTACTATGATAATCAGAGTTGCATTAAACTCACAGAGAATCCAGTATTTCATGACAGGTCAAAGCATATCGGGATCAAATATCATTTCATCAGAGACTATGTTCAGAAGGGAGCTGTGAAGCTTGAGTATATTCCCACTGATGAGCAGGTTGCGGATATTCTTACCAAAGCCCTAGGTGGCTGCAAAACACATTTTGCGGTACTTGCAGGGGACAGTGGATTATGGTCTGGACTACAGGCAGGGGGATGGAGTGAGATTGGCAGGTTACACGATTACGATGCGCAGGTTGTGCTTCGATAGGAAGAGCACAGTCTTGTTTTGGGTTGGAGTTCGAGCGGTTGTGTCATGGTTGGCGACCGGCGATGCGATGGCAGTCGGTTCGTGAGCCGAGTATATGGCACCCAGTCTAGCTAGTTGTGAGGCCATCTGGCTTCGCAAGATGTTGTTTGGCTTATTTGGTCAGCCGTTGAGACCTTCGGTGATTTACTGTGATAATCAGAGTTGCATTAAACTCACGGAGAATCCAGTATTTCATGACAGGTCAAAGCATATCGGGATCAAATATCATTTCATCAGAGACTATGTTCAGAAAGGAGCTGTGAAGCTTGAGTATATTCCCACTGATGAGCAGGTTGCGGATATTCTTACCAAAGCCTTACCACGGGGCAAGCATGTCTACTTCAGAGACAAGATGGGTGTGGTGAGGAACACCTTCCTCGGTAAGAGGGAGTGTTGAAATTTGGTACCGGAGGACAGGTGGTTCCCTAAGGCTTTGATCTTTGGCCTAGGGAAAGTGTCCAAAAGAATTTAATTTTTCTCCTAAAGTAACTTTATAATTTTTTATAAAGTTAAATCTAATTAAAAGTGACTTAAGTGATAAAGTTACTAAAGTGACTTTATAAAGTTATAAAGTCAAATCTAATTTTAAAGTGACTTTAAGTGATAAAGTTACTAAAGTTAAAGTGACTTTAAATAAAGTCAATGTAAAATAAGAAAGGAAAAAGTGACTTTGGAAATAAAAGACTAAGTGGGTCTTTATTAAAGTGGGGTGAATTAAAAAATAGAAAGTGAGATTTAAATGAGCATTTAATCTCAGCCCTAGATCTCAATCTATCTCAGCCATTGGATTTAGGGATTTCCCAAAAGTCACTTAGGGTTAGGTTAAAGGAGGAAAAGGAGGAAAAGGTCATTCATTCTTTCATGAGCAGATTGGGAGAAGGAGAGCAAGAGAGCAAGGGAGATTTCTGAGCAGTGAGGAGAAGGAGACAGCAGCTTGGCACACATTCCAAGGCCATATTTCGGCAAGACCGTACAGCAGAGTTTGCACACAGTTCAAGGCAGATTTGGCACGATTTCCAAGGCAGAATCCGTACAGCAGCTTGTGGCACGTTTTCCAAGGCAACCGTACCATTTTCTGGGCACAGATTTCGAGGGAGAAGCTGATGTTTTTGCTGCACGCTTTTCTAGACAGGCCGTACAGCCTGTAGCTGATTGCTGGCACAAAAATCGAGGCAGATTTCCGTACAGCAGCATTTAATACAGCTGCACGCATTCCAAGGAGGCCGTACAACAACATTTATTGCTGTTTTGCACGCAAAAAGAGGAGGCCGTACAGCAGAAATTAATGCTGTAATTTCTGGGCACGTTTTTCAAGGAAATACGCACAGCATTTATTGCTGGTTCAGTTTTACTGTCTGCACATTGTCCGAGGCGGTGGTTAAGCACGGAAAGAGATAAGTTGTAAAAGTTTACTTGCTGATTTTTTTCTGAATATTTCTCTCTCTGTAAAAAGCATTTTTCAGAAATAAGAAGGAGCTCCCAAACTGGTTTTCCCCAAGAGTTGTAGGGGGTTTTTCCAGGGTCACCTTGACCAAAAATACTGAGTTATGATGTGTTGAATGACTGTTTGTTACTGCTGTTATTTTATTTCTGCATTTACAGCATTCTGGAAAAATTTCCAGAATTTGTGTTTTCAGCAAAATTTATTTTCCAGTTATTAAATGTATGGATATGGGAAAGGGCATTTAATTATTTTGGAGTAATAAGGTGAAAACTGAAAACCGGGGTGGGAAATAGAATTTTCTACACTGGTTAAGTCAGTGTTGGAAAGTATCCCGGTGTATTGGCTGACTCTCTCAATGATACCAAAATCTATTATAAGGAAAATAAAGCCAAGAATGTTTAATTTTCTCTGGACAGGAAGAAAGGAAAAAGGAAGGGTTACATCTGGCTAGATGGGTAATATTATCTCAACCAAAGAGTCTTGGGGGTTGGGACTTCAAAAATCTGCCCTAGTTTGGCTTAGTCCTCTCGATCAAGAGGTCTATGGAGAGCATTATTTGGTACTGGTCTTTGGAACCACATTATCAAGGAAAAATATATAAAAAACAGGTCTTTAATTGACTGGCTGAGGTCCAATGTTCAAAATGTATATAAAACTGGCTCAATCATCTTGAAAGGCCTCATGGATTCTTTCCCTTGGCTCTTCTCCTGGCTTGCCTAGAAGGTGGGAAAGGGTAACTACCTAGGAAATGATCCCTTCATAGGAGGCACTGATTTTTATCAACTCTTTCCGGATCTGATTTCCTTCTTAAATGCACAGGGTTTGTGTAAGTTGTGCCATGTTAACAGTACAATCTCTATTTCAAGCTCTTCTAGGTACTGGAAAAACTCTCTTGATTTGGGTCTTCAACGGTACTTAGCAGTTTAATGGGATAAGTTTGTATGTGGCTTGTATTTTAATGGGATCTTACTAAATGAAGAAGAGGACTCTATAGTTTGGAGTTGGAATACTTCATCAGGTTAGGTAACTGCTGGGCAGGCTTATGAGTCAATTTTCCTTTCCTCTCTGGATCACAGAGATATTTGGTGCTACAGGAAATTATGGAAGTGGAACTTGCCTCAAAAGCTTAGATGCTTTTGTTGGCTCACTCTGGGAATTCGTATTCTCATGTAGGATAACTTGCAAAGAAGGGGTTGTATTGGTCCAAATGTTTGCAGACTTTATAATTCCGAGTTAGAATCTGTGGACCATCTCTTTGTACACTGCTTCTTTGCAAATGATTTATGGAATGACACCATAAAAGTATTAGCCTACAGGTCTCTGTGTCTTCTCTCTTCTAAATGCTGTCTTCATTTGTGGGATACAAAGATAGGCAGTCATAGAACTCTTCCGATCTTCATAGCCTGGGGAATCTGGAAAGCGTGAAACAAAGCCATTTTTGAAGATCTTCCCTTCAAACCTGAATAGTTAATACATAGGATTGTGGGCTACTTCAAGGAATATTTGAAAATGCCAAATCCAAAAGTTTCAGAAATATAAAATATCCTATGTTATCAGAGGTTGCTTCACAAGCAGGACTATGTGGTGGGGGTGCCTTTATCAAACTCTCAGGAATTCATACCTTCTGGATTTGGCTGTATATAGTACAGGGAACAAACATTAAGGCAAAAATCATTGCTTGCTGGGCACTTCTGTATTTTGCATCTTTAAAAATGTTTTTTTATTTACAAGTCTGCAGTGATTCAAAATGTATAATTGATTGGTTGGCAGGCCTTTCAAATCTACAGGTGTTAAACTTGACTTTTTGGAAGGACAAGATTATAGATATGAGGAAAAAATTTCAATATCTCTCCTTTTAGCACATTCGCAGGGAATAGAACTCTCAAGCGGGTTCACTATCGAAAAGGGCACTTACCTCGGAAAAAGGTTTCATCTTTTATGAAGAATGGTATGGCACCTCTCTGATAAGAAGGGGAAGTCTTCCTCTTACCACAGTGTTTTAGTACTTTGATAGGACTGAGTCTACAGTGTGCTCTCACATAGAAAGTAAATGAGGTGTTGGACAACGATAACTCAGTCTGTTGTGTGTATTTTCTGGATCAAAAATGTTTTGTTTATGCTGGATTTTGTATGCAGGGTAATTCTGCTGTACAAATCTTTAATACTCCTGAGTTATTCAGTAGTATGCAGCTCTATATGCATATTAAGAAAAATAGTTATACTTTTGCTGGTGACTTGGACTGTTGTTTGGACAAGATTGGTTTACAACTTTACTGTCTATGCAGTCAGTTTTTGGTGAAGCTTGGCTTCCTTTGTACAGCATATGTATGTCACCTTTGATTCTCTCTCAATAAATAGCAAGGTACAACAATATTTAAATGAAAAAAAGGTAAATGGGACTGATGAGTACAACCAGTATAAGTACATAGTGGGAGTGCAAAAGAAACACCTACCCCACGAAAGGCAAATGAGCTTGTAATATTCCAAGTAGAAATAAACAGCAATATAAAGCAACATAAACATGAAACTACAGCAAATAGAGAGACATCATACATGGACTGCAAAACATGGAGAACGCTGAGCCATTTTATTATATAACTGAAAGTGAAATGAGTGGTGATCAGAATGATAGCACTTTGGCCTGCACAAGGCAAGCTAGAGATACTCTTAGAAATGCTCCCGGAATGGCTGCTCTATCAATGACTGCGTTATCTCCAAAAGGCTGCTGCCACTATTGGAATAAGATGGCTCTTTGTGGCTGTTCCCCTGCTCAGAAAAATGTGGGACTTTGGGAATGAGCTCCTCACTCAATACCCAGAAAAGCCCAGATAGGGTTTCCGAAATGGATGACCCCGGAAAATCACCTCCCTAGAGAAATCACGCTGTCCTGTGGAATACGCTGGCCCTGAAGATGTCTCTGCAAATGATGGCCTCCTCCTCTGACAAAATGATGGAATAGCTAAGGGCTGATCCCTCCTCACTATTCTGGGTTGAATCCCCTGATAAATCTCAGCTCCCGGCACTACCTCCTCCAAGAACTACATGGTCTCTCCTCAAGACTACGCTGCCGAAGCAAGTGCGTGATCCCTGCTGTAGATGCTATGGCTCTCACCCGAAAATCCAATGATAGAACTCCTCACTCGAGCAGGCACTCAAAGTCCCCCGGGGCTGAGGTTGGGATCTCCGCTCGGAGACACCCGATGTGCTAAACAACACTTGCAGACTTTGCTCAACAGCAAAAGCGTGCTCATTGTCAATAGACAAAACAAAGATGCATAATCGAATGAGCAAATGAAGGTCCTCTCTCCCTCTTTATGCTTGGAGTGCCTTTCTCTCCCCTAGGCCCCACCAAAACTGTGCTGTCCCTCTTGGCCACGTTGTCCATCCACCTCTGCGTTGCCTTGGACCCACGCTGCCCACGCTGTCATTATTTCCATGCAGTCACTTCGACCCCTTGGGCCCCACGATGTTAATTAAAGGTGCTCAAGTGACTTTAGGAAGTGTTTTATTTCCCTAAGTGTAGGTTGAATGTCTCCTAACCCACTTTATTAACTGACTTTAACTTTATAAAATAAATTGGCCAAAAATTAATATTACCAATTCGCTGCTGCTAATTGGGAATATTATAGTCCTCCCCGCCAAAACGTTGCTTGTCCTCAAGCAATTGCAATGATAGATGCTGCAAAATCTTCTCTCTCCCAAGTGGCATCCTCATTTGGCAAGTTCCTCCACCTTACCAAATACTCCCTGATTGTTCTGCTCCGCAGCTGCCTCTCCCGGGTATCTATGATTGCCTCTGGCTGTAGCACCAAATGCCCTTCATCATCTGTTGGTGGAAGCTCCTCTATTGTAGTCACGTGCTGTCCCAATGCCTTTTTCAGGCAAGATACATGGAAGATTTTATGGATCTTGCTACCTGTGGGTAACTCCAATTCATATGCAACCTCCTTGATTCTACGTATCACTCTGTAGGGTCCATAGAAAAGGGGCTTGAGCTTCTCGGCCCCCTTCTGCTTCAGTGTGGACTGCCGGTATGGTTGAAGCCGTAGGTAGACCAAGTCCCCTACCTCAAACTGCCTCTCAACCCGTCCTCTATCAGCATACAACTTTGGCTGATTTTGTGCTGTAGCTAAGTTGTCCTTGAGGGCCCAGAGTATATCCTGGCTCTCTTGGATCCAGTCTTTGGCCTTGGGGGCCTTACTAGCACCAAACATCAGCAAAAGACGAAGCATGATATCCATATAAAGCATAAAATGGAGACATACCAATGGACATGTGATACATCGTGTTGTAGCAGTACTCCCCCAAGTGCAACCACCGTAACCATGCCTTTCGCTGCCCTGTCACATAGTTTCGCAAGTAGCCCTCTAGCCACTTGTTCACGATCTCCGTCTGCCCATCCGTCTGGGGGTGGTAACTGGTGCTCAGAGTCATTTCTATACCCACCAACCGAATGAGCTCCTGCCAATTGCCGCCCATGAAACGACTGTCCCAATCACTGACAGTGGTCTTTGGAAGACCATGCAACCTGAAAACATCCCTGAAAAACAAATTTGCCACCTGCGCTGTTGTGTACCGTGCTGATATGGCAAAGAAGTGTGCGTACTTTGTCAGCCGATCAACAACTACAAAGATACAGTCCTTGCCTTGCACCGCGAGCAACCCTATGATGAAATCCATCGATATGCTCTCCCATTTCCCCTCTGGAATGGGAAGAGGCTGTAGTAACCCTACTCGATGTCTCATCTCCCCTTTATTCTGTTGACATACTTCGCACTCCCTGACATGCCGGAGTACGTCCTCCTTGAGGCCCTTCCAAGAGAACCTCTCCCTGATGGCCCTATAGGTTTTGGTGAATCCCTGGTGGCCTGATAGTGGTGAGTCATGTGAGGTATGCAACACCTTCTCCTTGAGCTGAGAGGCCCCAGTTAAGAAGATCCGATCTTTGAAGTATATTGTTAAACTCAACAATGGTGAGCACGGTAAATACACAAGGCACATGAGAAAGTTAAACCTTTGATGCGCTATTACTCACAATGATGCATATTTATCATACATGTAGTGACCCTCGGATTCCATATTCCAGGGTCTCTTGGACTTCCTATGTCTGTTTGTCCTCTACACCTACCCATAGAGGATTAGGTGTCCAACATTCCCCCTCTTAATCCGAAGGGGTATGTGTGAGTCCAAGAAGAGAGTTGTAATACAAATCTGCAAAGTATGCATGGCAGCACTTACGCTGAATCAACTCTCTGAATTTTGACATAAAGAGGTGGTTTAAGGATGACTACCAACACTGGAACGCTTATTGCAGTTCCGAGAACTCTTCCAAATCTGGCAAGCAGCTGAGGGCTTCTGCTAGAGGAAGTGTCCCTCATATTTGAAGAGGGAGACCTTCAACCTAGAAGGGAGGTCTACAACCTGTGATGGTTTAAGGATGGCCACCAACATTGGAATGCTTAATGCATTTCCTAGAACTCTACCAAAGCTGGCAAGAAGCCGAAATCTTCTGCTAGAGGAAGTGCTCCGAATTCTTTGAAGAGGAAGAATATGAACCTCGCAAAGATGGTTTAAGGTTGTCCATCAACCAAAGGCATGCTTATGGGCATTCGTGTCTCTGGCTACAACTCTGAATCTAGAATGACAAGTTGTGGCTTAGGCTCGCTTGAACTGCTATGTCTCTGGCTACAACTCTGAATCTGGAATGAGAGATTGTGGCTCAGGCTCGCTTGATGTGGCTTCGAAGCTTGTAGATGGCCACCATTTACCCCCCTGTCAGGTACAAGGTGAGATGATGGCGAAAACTCAACTGCAAGTTTGTTCAATATTTTAGAACAAGTTCTGATATGCGACTTAAACATCTTCTTGGCTGTTGATGCCCATTGCCAAGAAGCGATCCATCCAAGATGAATCTTTGTTCTTGCATGAGGCTTGTTTCAGAAGCATCTGTGTGAAGAATGGGTGTGCCGACCACAGTGCTTGCATGGGTGAAGATCGAAACAATCATCTTTCATATGGCCAACGCGATCACAGTGTTGCCATTTTACAATTTCTTGTTGTTGTTGATGTGGAAGAGGAGCAGGATCTGGAATAGTTGAAGGTGAGCTATTATGAAGAAATCCGACGCTCTGAAATTGAATGGGCTTGGAGTAGTCTGGAATACGAAAGGACAATTCCTTGTCATATCCAAGACCAATTTTGTGCTTGTCATGGACAAGCTCTGATGATGGGCTTGGGAAGCACATGCTGAACATCTGCGTCTACATACAAATCTACTTTTGAACTAGGCACTGAATGTGAATCGATTACAACATTATTCACTTGCTGCTTATAGGAGTCTATTTCAATTTTCTGAACAGAAACAAGTTCAGAATGATGACTCCACTGCTGTAATTCTACTTGCTGAAGCTGAGATTCAAGCTGCAAAAAATCAATCTTTTCTTGTGTATTCTGCAGACAGATCTGAATGTCAAAGAGAGTGGCTTTGCTGATATGTACCATCCCATCAATAGTGGAATTAACGAGGGTGTTCATTAACTCTAATAATTCAATGATTCTAGTCATTTTGTCAACAACTCAGTTCAACTTCAATAAATGAAACCAATTAATATTATATATCGTGACTTGGCTTCGAATTGCGTAATACCAATACAACACATATAAAATCATGCCGATATGGAATATTATATGCCACTTTGAAAAAATCTCCTATGGGGCTTTAGTCACAAAGTTGCTTTTTTCTTTTTCTTTTTGATCCACGAATAGGGGGTGCCGCCTCCTTCACATAATTTAATACAAATCAAAGAAAATTTTCTTTTTTTGAAACACTTAAATCAAATAAATGTTGATAATACACAGTGGGGAGAGCAACAGTCACGTCCAATTTGCAAGTCACGCCTTTGCGGCATATGAATATGAGTTTCACTGATGTTGATAATAGAAGCTTAGCAGCTATAGCGAACAACACGACTACCCTTCAACACTTAAGCTTGGTGAAGTGCGAGGGGGTTAATGATATGAGAGTTCTGTTCGATTTCAAGGGCTTGGAGTACTTGAACCTTGATTAGTGCCCATTTGTAAATGACGAAGGACTCGATTTTCTGTCAATTGGTTGTAGCAAGCTGACTGATTTCAGCTTGGCCTCCACAAGAATTACAGATATTGGTCTTGAATACCTTGTTGGAAATCCAAAATGGAGAGGAGGCTGGTCTAGCAGTCCTGTATTAAGGAGCTTGCCTGCATCAATTGGTCAACTCAATTGTTTGCGCCATTTGAATATGAGAAATTCCTTGGAGCATCTAAAATCAGGTGGGTGTCGCCTTCCACAGGATATTGGAGATTTTTCATCATTAGAAGTTCTATGCCTGAAATCAAACAAAATTTCCTCCTTGCGTGCAATTTTTAGCAGTCTTTCTCTGCTGGAGGCCGTGAGCCCATTTTTCTTGCTGCTGGTGCTATGGACATCGTGTTGATGACTTGGCTTGGTTCCATTCGGGTTCTATTCTCTTGAATGGTGGGAGGAGAGTGGTAAGAACCATGAGTCGAACAATGGTATAAATAGTGATTCGAGGACCAGTGGGAGCTGAGGCGTCGCTGAGTATTGTAGGAGTTAGCCACAAAGCCACGATAATCGGGAGCCGCAAACTGATGAACACAATAAATGAACGCAGTAAATGAATGGAGGGTACCTTTGTTAGAGCTTCGTGCTAATAACGAGAGATAAATGGGGAGCCGGACGAGGAAAGAGATAAAATGTTGCTCCCACTTGAACAAGAATGCTTGGAAGTTTACAGACGGAAAGTAGAACAATCAAATCGAGCATGGGCTCAGCTTCACCAGGCTATTTCCGATTCCGAAGCAAAGCTCGCATCCATTTATGTAATATTCCCAATTAG
>JAXQQM020067022.1:0-72484 GCA_034641835.2 Pinus albicaulis
TGGAGCCACTGTTAGCCACCCATAAATTCTGTCATATCAGGTGGTGGCTAAATAATGTTGGATAGCCTTCAAGAAACAATTTTATTACTAAAATTTTTGATGCTTAAAGTCTTTTGATAATATCCTATCCTTTGGATAATCGTCACTGCTGTTTCCCTTCAGAACTCAGAAATCCTGCTGATTTCCAAGCCAGAATACTCCTGCAAGCATCATTTCCCTTTTCCCCTTTTCCAAAAGCTAACCTCATTTCCTATCCCTCTATTTCCCATGAAAACCCCTCATTTTCATGTTTTTCCCATTTTTCCTTCATCAAAATCCACTTTTATAAGGTTTAAAACCCACTTTTAAGCCTTATCGGAACCCTCAATTTCCCTTTGAAAATCATTGAAAAACTATAAAAACCCACATTTTGGGCATATATGGGTCCTAGCCCCTTTTTCCCATTAACCCCCAGTCACATCGTTTCCCATGTGCCCACGGCCCCGCAATCGGGCGCCTATCTGCTTCAAATGAAATAATTCCCGGCCAAAGTTAAAACCTTGGTTATATATTAAAAGTCGTCAGTTCTATTATTTTATTTATTTTTCTGCCGGTATAAATTTTAAACCATTCCGCACCGTCGATCTGATCTGAAGATCAGACGGTGCGGAGTCTGTCTCCCTGTGGTCCCCGTTGTCCATAAGCCGATTGCCCAAAATCGGCGGTATCCATCGCACCACCTTTGGGGAAAGCTATTTTCCCCCGATCGCCAGTGATTCCATACATCGCGTGACACACATCCTATGTAATTTTTCAAAACGGCTTGCTCATCGCACGTTATCGTTCGTACGTGGATGCCCAATGATATTGTCGTGCGCCGTCCGATCTAGGGCGGGCCATCCAACGGCTATCGCTCACCGAAGATGCCTGAACGATAACTAGGCTACGGCGTGCCATCCAATTAATCTCCACCGTTGATCTGATCTGCAGATCAATGGTCCATATTCCATCGCCCTGATTCCATCGCCCAGTAAACGATTCTCCGTTTTTGACTTTCCCCCTTGCTCTCGACCGTCGATCTCTACGCGATCGACGGCTCTGATTTAATCTTTGTTCTGCCTCCTCCGATCAATCCTGACCATTGGATGATTCCATCCAACGGCCACGCTTCCTCCACATGCCTCCGCAGCAATAAACCTATAAATGCATGGATTTTATAATTTTTGTTTGTATTTTGCAGGGTTTCGAGGTTTTCTCGCCATTTTCGAGGAAAATTCGAAGGCAGAGGATGACGATCTTCCTGCCTTCCTTTCACCAAACGAAATCCTTCGTGGGGTATAAATTCATGTTTCTTCAGTGTTTTCCTCAGCCATTGATGCCACATAACCCTGCACAGCCCTGTTTATCAGAAAAAACCATGGATCGGGCACAGTAAAAAAGTATCAGTGATGAGGACCAGAATTTACCAGAACAGAGGATTAAAGGACATATTTGTGGGGATTACATCTAAGATGCTTATCAAAAGCCTAATTCCCAAGTAAAACACAATTTAAAGACAAACTCAAGGGTTTCTTCAATAGAAAAGCCTCCACCGCCACATCTGAGGCAAATTGATTCCTCCCAGCTGCTGAAATGCCACCTGTGCCTCAAAGTATTCAATCAGATGCCGAATTTATTGATCAGGATCAGATATTTGTCTCAAAATGCGTCTGAAGAGTTACTTCTGCAAGGAACTTCAATACAAAAAATATCTGCAGAGTTACTTCGACACCACACAGAGCCTCAAAGGTCAACCAAAGCTCCCACCAAGCTTAAATCTTTATGTAAAAACATTTAATACAGAGTACACCCATGTAAGTTTCTTCATTGAGCCCCCCAAAGGCCAAGAAACCATTAAGTCTGTATTAATTGTAATTAGAGATCTTTTATCAGATCTCACCTCCTCATTCTTCTATATATACCTCTGTAGAAGATGAGTGAGGGGTTGGTTGTTGGTTGTTGTTTGATCACAATTTAGATTTTCCCTTTGATATCCCATATCCTTTGATGAGTTTTTTATGAACTTATTTTGACTCCATTGCCCAATGAACTAGATGTTTCCCCATTCTGTGTATCTTTCCTAGACCTTTCATGTTCTACTGTATCAATTCAATCCAACCAAACAAACAAATGAATACACACGCAATAACTTGTGTTAGCTCGAATCTGCCTCAGGCTGAAGAAGGCAAAACTCGAGGCAACATCAAACCAAGCTTAGCCTCGTAGCTAGCCCTACGAGGACAGGAGAGGGCTCTCTCCGGGTCTATCTCGGCAAAAGGTTTTCAGAGGGGCTGAGATGACTTATAATGAAAAATGAATACTGATTTTAGGCTAGTAAAGAGATAGGAATGTTTGATTTTGATTTTTTGGATTTTTGTTGGAGAAATGGGAAAAACAATTTTTGGGTCCGGGGATAAGGCCAGATCTTTGCAGAATTCGAGTTGGGGTGAGGTAGGCAATAGTATTGATGCTTTTGATTGAGTATATGGATGGATCAGAAAGACAAGGAGCTGAAAAGGGCAAGGATGAACATGGATCCTTTTCAAACAGGCGAAAACATGTAAAACTAAACAAATTCAAAGGCAGAGCACTGAAATCAATGGATTCAACCTCATTTACTCATTCATTTAGTTTCAGAAGCATAAGAAGGGAATGGCATACATTAAACATGAAAGAACTTACAATAAAATGAGAGAAAACACCATCAAGAACTGAAAGCCACAAGAATCCCAACAGGTGCTGCAAAACCTCTGATCTTTCCTTAGCCAAAATATGAAAAATATGTACAATAGTGTGCCAAAATATTCCCAAGAGTCCAACCTCTCCAACCTCTGAAAATGATTGAGAAATTACATCATATAGACCATCCTAACCCCTTTCCATGCCTCTAGGGGTCAAATTCCTCCTTCTAGGAGCAGTTTCAACTAATTCTAAACAAGGAGCTAGAATCTAGGCATCCAAACAACTTGCCTCTAAAAGGAAGGAAACTGATTCTTTGACTTGATTTTCACTTTTTTGGGAGTGAATCTTCTAGAATAGGTAAAAGTGAGTCAAAGTTACATTAAAAACACAAAATTACATCAAGACAACTCAAAAATTACATCCACAATCAAAACTGGTCCAACTGGCCGAAATCTTGAGCTGGAAAATGAAAAATCAGCCAAAAATCTATATGAGTAGCGCGCCTGAGCTATATGAGTAGCGCGCCTTTCAGCATGATTGTGAGGCACTTCCTGGCGTCCAAATGGAGCTCATGATAGCTTGTTGGAAATCCCTGGATGTTGGCTATCCAACCCAAGTGGAATTTCCCAATTTGGAGCTCATTTGCCCCTCCAAAACTTCATTCTCCCAGAAGTACTTCCTGCTGGTGCAAAAGGTGGCAGCAAGGTGGTTTTCATGGTGTTTTTGGGCCTTTTGATCATCCAGAACCTGATGAAATGCTTCAGAAATACCTGAGCATGCATAAATTACCATGAAAAACTCAAAAATATGAAGTTTTCCTTCAGCAAGTGTCCCAAACAAAAGTGAGCATGTCGACGCGCTACTCGTATAGCGGAAAAATCTGTTTTTGGACCAAAATATTTCAAAATAACAAAAAAAATTTCAAATTTGCTCAAATTCGGAGCGAAGACCCTCCATCATGTATCATGCCCAGCCAATGAAGCCTCGGCCAAAATACAAAGTGGATCATGTGTTTCATGACGTTTCAGTATCCTCCTGGTACATGCAGTTTCAGTAGTGAAAACACTGTCTCTGTTGTGATGTGTCGGTCTCTGTCATGGTGTCACAATGTGTATGAAAAGTATGCTGATATGGTTATGATGAAAACAAGAGTTTGGTGTATGCTCCAATGTCAGATGTGTCACATATATGTCAAGGTGCTATAGGAAATATCACAATGGGAAAAGGACTGTCACAAGGAGTTTGAATGGAAAATAGCCACTAATTGACTACATGGGGATTTGACAAGTGAATAGGAATGAGTGTAGTGTAGTGTAGGTCAATAGAAATAGCCCTTGCAGTGTTTGAAAATGTCAATGGAGGATGTGGACAAGTGAAAATGGGACTATGTCATAACATGAATGATGAATAGTGTGAAAATGACAATGGCAATAACAATGAGAGCAATGATGTAATGGCAATGAGAGAGCGTGAGGCTGAGGTAAATGATGAGTAGAGACACCACTGACAGTAGATGCATGAGAATATATATCAACCACACTAGTTTGCAAACCCCCACACAATCACTCATATTTGTTTCAAAACCCCAAGAAGTGAATTTGGAAATAAACATAGGGTTTACATTTCTCCACATTAAACATTTGTTTCTCCACTTTCAAAACACCATAATCATGTCCAAAATTCACTGAGAAAATGTAAAGAACCTACTTGCAAGCAGTTGGAGGCAATTTGGCATGAATCTGGACGAAGGAGCGAAATTTTTTGGCTCTGAGATTATATGAGTAGCGCGTCACCCAACGAGTAGTGCCAGTGTAATTTTACACTGAAAAATTTCGCTATACGAGTAGCGCGTCACCCAACGAGTAGCGCGCCAGCCCAACACACAATTTGGCTTCAAAACTCATTTTTTCACTTCCTTGATGTGTCTTGGCCTTTGCTGATGTTAAAACATGGAAAAACCAAGCAAATTTGATATTGAAGAGAAATGGCAAAATTTTTTGTGTTCTGGCCCAATGAGTAGCGCGCACTTTTCTATGCGTAGCGCGCTACATAGTGCATTTAGAAGGAGGATTTTGGAGGACTTCCTGGTGTCCAGATTGAGAGTGTGATAGCTCGTTGGAAAGCTGTTGGAGTCTAATTTCTAACCCAAGTAGAATGTTTCAATTTGGAGTTCATTTACCTTGTCAAAAATCAAATCTCCCAACACTACTTCCTGCGGGTACATCAATTCTCCTGAGGCAACGATATTATTGACATTTTTCCAAAACCATTATACCTGTGTAAAAATTGAATGAGGTTTTTCTTCCTTGGCATGTGTTGTACAAAAAACTCTCTCATTTTTCCAAAATTCATCATTTCTTGCTCTGAAACATCATTTGAGTGAAACTTATCCCGATGTGTGAAACAAGGGATTTTGTCGAAATGAAGCGAAATGAAGGGGATAAGGGGCTTCTAAATTCTTGGGGAAATTTTGGGAAGTAGGGAGGGATGTTAGGAAGTAGGGGAAAGTGGAATCTCAGAGATTGAGTGAGGGGAAAGGGTCCAAAAGGGAAAAACACAGGCCTAGCCTAGAAAATTGCCAAGTTGTGGCAAGAAACTAGGGTTTGTGCAAAAATGAGGAATTTGGGGGATCTCAGTGATGGGAAGTGTTTAATTAGGTGAATTAATGATAGGGGAAGGTGTATGAACATCGGGATACAAGTTTTTCGATGATTTGACCATCCAAGAGAAATTACCTCCAAAACCCTAGGAGAGGGAAATGGACCTTACCTAGGCACAACTGAAGCATGAACAAGCTGTAAAATGACCCAATGGAACTTGACATGATGATAAAAACCCTCTGAATGATGGTACACTCAGCTGAATGGTGACATGGACCGACATTTGGACAACTTTGAAAAGAGTGAAAACAAACCCTAGCCCTAATGCCTAGTGACCAAAATTTGCTTGAAGACTCATTGAAATGACAAAATTTGACCTTGACACCTTAAAATAACTTTGTAAGAGCATGTTTGATCACTGAAGGAAGTTTTTAAGTGACTCTAACAACTGTATAAACCAATACTCAAAGCACACAAGATAAACCTTTTCAAACAAACTTTTGAGAGATCCCTCTTTGAGAACAGGAGGACTAGATCCTTTAACTCTAAAGATTGGTTCTGATGTTTCCTTGTCTTTTGATTTTCCAAACTATCAAAACACGGGACACCAACATAATGGCGATCACGGTGGGACCATTCTAAGTCAGTGACAATCTAAGTACCCCTTAGGACTCCAGAAATCCCTTATTTTCAAAGACTATCCAGTGATTATCAGCCACCTCATCGCCACTAACATAATGGCGATCACGGTGGGAGACTGAGTAAAATCTTCAAAAAACAAAACACTCACTATCTAGCATAACATAGGTAACCTTCTTCAAGCACTACCAAGCATAATGGTAATCATGATAGGACTTTTGAATCAGTGAAAAAATAATTAACCCTTAGGATTCTCATAAAGCCTTGTCAAACCTTGAAGATTTCAGTTACCAAGCCATAAGAGTAAACTCTGTACGTTTTGACACCCTAGCTAAGTGTTAAATCAGACTTAGAACACTCTCTTAACCTATAAGACCAAAATAACTCAGAAAAACCCAAAACATTTCAGTTTGGCTTCATAATAAACTTCGTGGTGGACCGTAAAACCTTTTACCTCCAAAAGAGCTAAAAATTCCCACCTGGCGACTCCACAATCCTAAAATCAGACCTTAAGACTCCACTGGGAAGACCCCAAGTCTTAAATAGCATCTTACAAACTCAGCTAGAAGGCTTTGAGATTAAAATTTTCCTTCTTCTGAAAAGATCAGTTAGCCTATTAAAGATTGTCATATTTGGTTAAACTTATCTTTTTAACTGGGTCTGAAAAACATAGCATAGTGGCTCCTAGAAAGATTCATACTAGAGCCTACCCTAACCCAAACCCACCGGGAATAGTTGACAACCCTGAAATTATTCTTAGGAAGTCTCCTAAGATAAAATTATCAACTGTTTTCAGATCACCCTTGAGAGCTAATTCAGTTCCTGAAAATCTTTCAACTCTACAACAATCTCAAGTTGGCTTAGTAAATCCATTTAGAACTAGGTCTCTTGGTGATTGGTGAATGTACTGAGTTGCTAAACCAAAACTACAAAAAGTTTACTAAAGCCTTGTCAAACCTTCAAGATTTCGGCCACTGCCATAAGACAAACTCGTACGCTTGACACCCTTAGCTAAGTGTTAAATCGACTTAGAACACTCTCTTTTAACCTATAAGACCAAAATAAATCAAAACCTGTAGCATTTCGCCTTATTTCATAATAAACTTCATGGTGGACCATAAAACCTTTTTTCCTCCAAAAGAGCTAAAAATTCCCACCTGGCGACTCCACAATCCTAAAATCGAACCTTAAGACTCCACTGGGAAGACCCCAAGTCTTAATAGCATCTTACAAACTTAGCTAGAAGGCTTTGAGATTAAAATTTTCCTTCTTCTGAAAAGATCAGTCAGCCTATTAAAGATTGTCATATTTGGTTAAGCTTTTATTTTAACTAGGTCTGAAAAACATAGCATAGTGGCTCCTAGAAAGATTCATACTAGAGCCTACCCTGACCCAAACCCACTGGGAATAGTTGACAACCCTGAAAGTATCCTTAGGAAGTCTCCTAAGATAAAATTATCAACTGTTTTCAGATCACCCTTGAGAGCTAATTTAGTTCCTGAAAATATTTCAGTTCTACAACAATCTCAAGTTGACTTAGTAAACTATCGTGGAACTAGGGAATTTGGTGATTGGTGAACGACAGAAGTTTACTAAATCAAAACGAGACAGAGTTTACTAAAGCCTTGTCAAACCTTGAAGATTTTAGTTACCAAGCCATAAGAGTAAACTCTGTACGTTTTGACACCCTAGCTAAGTGTTAGATCAGACTTAGAACACTCTCTCAACCTATAAGATCAAAATAACTCAGAAAAACCCAAAACATTTCAGTTTGGCTTCATAATAAACTTGGTGGTGGACCATAAAACCTTTTACCTCCAAAAGAGCTAAAAATTCCCACCTGGCGACTCCACAATCCTAAATTCAGGCCTTAAGACTCCACTGGGAAGACCCCAAGTCTTAATAGCATCTTAGAAACTCAGCTAGAAGGCTTTAAAATTAAAAATGTTCCTTCTTCTAAAAAGATCAGTTAGCCTATTAAAAATTGTCATATTTGGTTAAACTTTTCTTTTTAACTGGGTCTGAAAAACATAGCATAGTGGCTCCTAGAAAGATTCATACTAGAGCCTACCTTGACCCAAACCCACCGGGAATAGTTGACAACCCTAAAAGTATTTTTAGGAAGACTTCTCCTAAGATAAAATTATCAACTGTTTTCAGATCACCCTTGAGAGCTAATTCAGTTCCTGAAAATCTTTCGGCTCTACAACAATCTCAAGTTGACTTAGTAAATCCATTTAGAACAGTCTCCAAAGTCTCTTGGTGATTGGTGATAGTATAGAGTTTACTTAAATAAAACGTACAGAGTTTACTAAAGCCTTGTCAAACCTTGAAGATTTCAGTTACCAAGCCATAAGAGTAAACTATGTACGTTTTGACACCCTAGCTAAGTGTTAAATCAGACTTAGAACACTCTCTTAACCTATAAGACCAAAATAACTCAGAAAAACCCAAAACATTTCAGTTTGGCTTCATAATAAACTTGGTGGTGGACCATAAAACCTTTTACCTCCAAAAGAGCTAAAAATTCCCACCTGGGGACTCCACAATCCTAAATTCAGACCTTAAGACTCCACTGGGAAGACCCCAAGTATTAATAGCATCTTACAAACTCAGCTAGAAGGCTTTAAGATTAAAAATTTTCCTTCTTCTGAAAAGATCAGTTAGCCTATTAAAAATTGTCATATTTGGTTAAACTTTTCTTTTTAACTGGGTCTGAAAAACATAGCATAGTGGCTCCTAGAAAGATTCATACTAGAGCCTACCCTGACCCAAACCCACCGAGAATAGTTGACAACCCTGAAAGTATTCTTAGGAAGTCTCCTAAGATAAAATTATCAACTGTTTTCAGATCACCCTTTAGAGCTAATTCAGTTCCTGAAAATCTTTCAGCTCTACAACAATCTCAAGTTGACTTAGTAAATCCATTTAGAACTAGGTCTCTTGGTGATTGGTGAACGTACAAAAATTTACTAAATCAAAACGTACAAGTAGTTTACGAAAGCCTTGTCAAACCAAGATTTTAGTTACCAATCCATAAGAGTAAAACTCGTAAGTTTTCGACACTTACCTAAGTGTTAAATCAGACTTAGAACACTCTCTTAACCTATAAGACCAAAATAACTCATAAAAACCCAAAACATTTCAGTTTGGCTTCATAATAAACTTGGTGGTGGACCATAAAACCTTTTACCTCCAAAAGAGCTAAAAATTCCCACCTGGTGACTCCACAATCCTAAATTCAGACCTTAAGACTCCACTGGGAAGACCCCTAATCTTAATAGCATCTTACAAACTCAGCTAGAAGGCTTTAAGATTAAAATTTTTCCTTCTTCTGAAAAGATCAGTTAGCCTATTAAAAATTGTCATATTTGGTTAAACTTTTCTTTTTAACTGGGTCTGAAAAACATAGCATAGTGGCTCCTAGAAAGATTCATACTAGAGCCTACCCTGACCCAAACCCACCGAGAATAGTTGAGAAAACTCCGAAAGTGTTCTTAGGAAGTCTCCTAAGATAAAAATAGTCAACCAAGCTTTCGCATCACCTTGAGAGCTAATTCACTTCCCGAAAATCTTTCACAAATTACAAAAATCTCAAGTTGAGTTAGTAAATCCATTTAGAACTAGGTCTCGGGGTGATTGGTGAACGTACAAAGTTTACTAAATCAAATGTAGAGAGTTTACTAAAGCCTTGTCAAAACCTTGAAGATTTCAGTTACCAAACCATAAGAGTAGACTTTGTACGTTTTGACACCCTAGCTAAGTGTTAAATCAGACTTAGAACACTCTCTTAACCTATAAGACCAAAATAGCTTAGAAAAACCCAAAAAAAAATTCAGTTTGGCTTCATAATAAACTTGGCGGTGGACCATAAAACCTTTTACCTCCAAAAGAGCTAAAAATTCCCACCCGGCGACTCCACAATCCTAAATTCAAACCTTAAGACTCCACTGGGAAGACCCCAAGTCTTAATAACATCTTACAAACTCAGCTAGAAGGCTTTAAGATTAAAAATTTTCCTTCTTCTGAAAAGATCAGTTAGCCTATTAAAAATTGTCATATTTGGTTAAACGTTTCTTTTTAACTGGGTCTGAAACACATAGCATAGTGGCTCCTAGAAAGATTCATACTAGAGCCTACCCTAACCCAAACCCACCGGGAATAGTTGACAACCCTGAAATTATTCTTAGGAAGTCTCCTAAGATAAAATTATCAACTGTTTTCAGATCACCCTTGAGAGCTAATTCAGTTCCTGAAAATCTTTCAACTCTACAACAATCTCAAGTTGAGTTAGTAAATCCATTTAACAGAACTAGGTCTCTTTGTGATTGGTGAACGTGACAAAGTTTACTAAAATGTAGAGAGTTTACTAAAGCTCATGTCACCAAGATTTCAGTTACCAAGCCATAAGAGTAAATTTTGTACATTTTGACACCCTAGCTAAGTGTTAAATCAAACTTAGGAAACTCTCTTAACTTATAAAACCAAAATAACTTAGAAAAACCAAAAACATTTCAGTTTGGCTTCATAATAAACCTGGTGGTGGACCATAAAACCTTTTACCTCCAAAAGAGCTAAAAAATTTCCACCTGGCGACTCCACAATCCTAAATTCAGACCTTAAGATTCCACTGGGAAGACCCCAAGTATTAATAGCATCTTACAAACTTAGCTAGAAAGCTTTAGGATTAAAAATTTTTCCTTCTTCTGAAAAGATTAGTTAGCCTATTAAAAATTGTCATATTTGGTTAAAGTTTTCTTTAACTCCTATTCTAAAACATAACATAAAGGTCTTTAAAGATTCATACTAGAGCCTACCCCGACCTTAAACTCACCGTGAAATAGTTGATAACCCAGAAAGTATCCTTAGAAAGTCTCCTAAGATAAAATCTTCAACAGTTTTTGGACCTGCCTTGAGAGCTAATTCAGTTCCTAAAAATCTTTCAGCTCTACACCAATCACAAGTCGACTTAGTAAATCCATTTAGAACTAGGTCTCGTGATTTGTGAACGTACGTGCAGTGTACTAAAGCCTTGTCAAACCTTGAAGATTTCAATTACCAAGCCATAAGAGTAAACTCTGTACGTTTTGACACCTTAGCTAAGTGTTAAATCAGACTTAGAACACTCTCTTAACCTATAAGACCAAAATAACTCAGAAAAACCCAAATTTTTTTTCAGTTTGGCTTCATAATAAACTTGGTGGTGGACCATAAAACCTTTTACCTCCAAAAGAGCTGAAAATTCCACCTGTCGACTCCACAATCCTAAAAACAGACCTTAAGAATCCACTGGGAAGACCCCAAGTCTTAATAACATCTTACAAACTCAGCTAGAAGGCTTTAAGATTAAAAATTTTCCTTCTTCTGAAAAGATCGCTAGCTAATACTAAGAGGGGGGGGTAAATCAAGATGAAAAGAATTAAAAACTATTAATACTTTTCTCTAAAACCCATACCCTACTTTAATGAAGCCAACTCGCGTATACACGCGGATATACTTAATAAAAATTGCGTATTAACAGAGATTTCATTATGCTGATAATTCTTAGCTTAGATCATTGCATCATTCCTTCATTAGATGTTTAGTAAGCAGTAAACATGTGCAGTAAGAACAGAATATATCATCACACATAAGCAACACACATGAACACCAGGATTTAAGGTGGAAACCCAATTCGGGAGAAAACCACCACTGTTGTCATCTCAGTCTTCAATATTTTATTATAAAGAAAACATCGTACAACCATGTACTGGTGCAGACTCATACCAGCACGCAGGCACCCACCTACAGAAGGCTAGAACCTTCTCTCGTTTACTAGCCTCTCCTGGAAGGGAGCCAACCCCCGCTCCTATTTACCAGCCTCTCCCGGAAGGGAGCTACTACTCCCTACTCTCCTTTTACCACCTACCAACGGAAAGGAGCTGCTACACCAAAACGAAGGTTTCAATTTTCCACACTATCGTTAATTACTTTTCTATCAATTTCATATCGGTTCCAAATGTATCCATACAACGAAACTTGTAGGCCACTTTTCATTATATTTTCAGACCGGACCCACTCCACACATTTAAGCTCAACATTCATCAAACTGAAACTTATAACCCCATCAATTCATTCATTGAATCATCAACCAATCAACCAACGACTTGATCTTCAATTAACATAATCAGCAACATATTCATCATTCAAATAACCCAGTTCTGTATGAATACATCATTGATAGATAACAGTAGAACAACAAAACAGATCAGGCATTTCATTCCACTTACTTCAACAAACCCTAGATTCCATACGCGCTTTTACTTCACCGAACCTGCGTATGTACGCGCTTTCATGCATACCAACCTGCGTATACTTCTGTGCATTCTTCAGAAAACCCTATCTGCCCATACGTGCTTTTCCTTAAGTAGACCCGCGTATACACGTGCTTTTACTGAAGTGAACTTGCGTATACATCTGTAACTTTTTAGGACTGTGCAGCTCTTCAGATCAGATAAACAACTTAGATTTCATCCTTTACTTCAGAAAGTATTTCGCCTCATCTCAGATCTAAACATTCCATAAATAGATCTAGAAAATACATATACATTTCAGATCTAGAGATCCCTCTTCATCATTTTCTTCATAGGTGCATCATAAATTCAGATCTATCAATCAAGAACAGAGTTCATCCATGCAGATATTCCTTAGAGAGATTTATTCATTCACAACCCTTACCATGCCACCCTTGCACTATGATCTTCTTCTCCTTAAATAGATTTAGCCTTTGTCAATACCATGAGCCAAAACCACACCACTACTAATGGTATTCCTGGACGGGATCAAATAGATAATCCAGCGCTCAATACAATGGGTCAATACCATGGTAAATTCCCCTAGTTATATAAATTTAGAGCGCAATAGGGCATACGTGACTTGGAACGTACTTTTCTGCATGCATACGCTACTTCTCCTTAACAAACCCGCGTATGCCTTGTGACACATCATATTTATCATTTTTCTTTCTTCTGTTACTTCTGAGCTAATCTGTAGATCTGTTTAACACATAGATACATCAAGGACAACTTCATCAGGCAGGTTCCATCAAAGTCAACACATTGTATCACATTGCCAACAATCTTCCCCTTAACTTCATCAAGTAGGTTTCCATCAAGGACAAATTCATCAAGTTAGGCTGTCATCAACTTTATCAAGTAGGTTGCCATCAAGGACAACACTCTGCATCATATAGCCAACAATCTCATTTCATCAAGTAGGTTGCCATCAAGGACAACACATGCCAACAATCTCCCCCTTTGGACTTGATGGCAACCATGATGGTGTTTTATCACCACAACAGATAGATACATTGATTATAACCATTATTCAAACACCATGATACTCTCCCCCTTTGACATCAAGGGCAAAGGGCGGATCAAAACCAAAACAAGGTTTTTCTTCTCTTGTAGAAAGAAGAGCTCTGTAGATCTGATGTGCACTGAAGTTACCATGCTCCCCCTGAGTTCATGCTAAATCTTCAAACATATTTTTCAATGAAGTACATGACTCTATGACCTTTCCTATCACCAAGGACTCATACTTACATCAATGATCCAACCAAGTGGATTTACATATGTGACTCAAGTACCCAACCAAGTGGGTTTACACATTTTGACTCAACTACCCAACCAAGTGGGTTTACAAATTTGACTCAAGTCCTTACATGACTAAATATTACAATTTTACATCATAGGTCTCAACATGACCTTTTCATCAAATTACAAATATGACCTTTTACAACAAATACCAAAAGGAACTCAGGAAAGAGATCATATTTCAGAATCATCATAATGCCAACAATGCATTACATTCAGCAAGGCTAATGCTCCCCCTGAAACTGTGCATCCAATGCATCCTTTCCATATAACCAATGCTCCCCCTTAGCTTGTGCATCCTGAACACTTACAACAGCAAATCATCAAGGCATCTTCATCAACAATATCAGAGAATGAAATAGAATTATGATCACTGGAGCACCACCAGAGATACCAAACAGTACTGTGCTGAAAAAATTCTGACCCAGAAACATTCTGTCAGCAACCACCCATACGTGGTTTTCTGTGTATAAACTCATGTGTATACGCGACTGTCTTTCAGGAAACCCACGTATCCAATTTTAATCTTCTGATTTTAAGTAGATCTGATCTTGTACATGGTAGAGACAACTCCCAGCTTCCGTCTGAGATATTCGAATGCTTCCCTGGGATATATGAGAGAAGAAAGATAGGACAATGTAGCTATGTTTTCAAGTGTCATCCAACATTTGTAGCATAATTGCATCAGTAAACAGGCCTTCACACTTTTTGCAGCAACAAAAAATTCTTCCCAATAGGAATTATCATACCAGAACAACTTCTTCAATAGACAATATGTGTCAAGCAATCATCCATGTGATCTGTTATCACCAAGATCTTCAATATTTATCATGATGTAACATATGTAGGAATTATGTCAAAAGTCATTAGCAACAAACTCTGCATGATCTATCCTCATCATAAAACTTTCATCTCATCCATGTGTGAAAACAAAAGATATTCTTCAGCAAAAAGAAAACAGGGCTCATCCATAATCTTATCATAAGAAACCATGCATCACGTGATCATCATTTGAGTATGAGAACTACGGAATAAGCAGATACAATGCCAATCAATGCAATCATTAGTAGTTAGACTAATTCTCCCCTTGAACCTGTACTCCTGTTCTTGAGCCATCTCACTGTTTTCCATAACAGAAAAGAATACGTGACTGTCTTCAGCGTAACTTGCGTGTATATGCGGCTTTTGTTCAGTCAACCCGCGTATGGAAAGTGAAATACTGAAAATTTCACACTTTCATCTCCCCCTGAATTTGTACTACCTGTACCTGTCTTCTTCACATCAGATGCACTGTCAGAAATAAACATAATCAGAATTACCAAACCAACCATTAGAATCACCATATATTGCTCCCCCTGTGATGATACATTGCTGATTCCTCTAATGGATCTCACATCACTCCTGCAATCATTATGAGAAGTAAGCTTTAGAAGCGGATGACTGCAGTAGGGTCAATATTCCCTACGTTTCTGACCGGTCCTCCTTCTTTTTCCAGCTTTGCTTGAAATTTCTTATTGTATGCTGGAAATTATCCAAATTCTCAGATCTATTCATCCTGCATTCCTTTTCTACATGTCCATACTTATTACAAGCATAACATCTTATGTGTCCAGAAAAGTAAGCATAAGGATCATGATGTGATTTTCTATTCTTTCTTCTATTACAATCAGCTTCTTTATGACCAAACTTGTTGCATGAAAAACAACATCCCTTAAAGAAACCAGAGTACCTTTCTGAGTAGAATCTGTTTGTTTGTGACTGAAACAATCTTCTTCTGCAATTGGCTGCAACATGCCCATAATTGTGACATTTAAAGCACTCAACGTTATTGATCAAAGGAGGGAATGATTTCTTTTAAGAGTTCATGATTGTCGGTTGATCTTTTGTTTCTTTCAACACTTCAGATTTTGCATTGATATCCTTTGAATCTTTAGCACTTCCTTGTGAACTAGATTCTCCTTTAACGGTTTCATGAAAACCAACACCAAATTTAATAGAAGGAGACCTTTGAATACTAAGAATATTATCCAGAATCTTAGTACTATCTTGAAACCTCAAGAGTTTATCCTTTTCTTCTAATTTACCTTTTAGAATGTTTACCTCAACCTCTAATTTTTGGCATTGATTCTTCATACTTTCTTCGACCCTTCTTCCTTATTTTACTTGATCATTCATTTTTAAAATTTCTTCTTTCAACCCATTTTCTTGTTCTTCAAAAATTTGTAGAAGTTCTTCATTCTTCTTATTTGATTTTTCCAGATTTGTTTTGAGCGAGATAATTTCTTCTTCACATCCTTCTTTTTCAAATGATTGTAGAAGTTATTCATTCTTCTTATTTGATGCTTCAAGATTTGCTTTTAGAGAGATGATTTCTGCTTCAAGTTCTTCATTCTTCTTATTTGATTTTTCCGGATCTTCTTTGAGAGAGATGATTTCTGCTTCAAGTTATTCATTCTTCTTATTTGATTTTTTCAGATTTTCTTTGAGGGAGAATATTTTTGCTTCAAGTCCTTTACTTCGAATGGTTACATTATCGTACAACCTTTTCAGTCTAGAGATCATATCTTTGTAGATAGATTCTCTCTTATTGAATAATCTTTGTTGATCTTCAACTTTGATCTTGAGAATTGTTTCTTGATCCACAGTATTACTTTCACTATCTTCACCATTGCATGCAAAAGAAAATAAATCCCAAGAACAACAATCACTACCTGTTTCATCTTATTCATTTCCTGCTGCACATGTTTTCTCAGATATCTCCTTTCTTTGAGTAGCCTTCTTCTTTTGCTTCTTTCCCATTGTGACGGATCTCCTTCAAGCGATCAAGCTCCTTCAGAAGAACCTGATCTGATACCAATTTTTGGGAAAAATAATGAGAGGGGGGGGTGAATTAGTATTTAGTGCAGATTGAAATTTTTTTACTTCTTCTTTCTCTAAAACCCATACGCTACTTTAATGAAGCCAACTCGCATATACACACGGATATCCTTAATAAAACTCGTGTATTAACAGAGATTTCATTATGCTGATAATTCTTAGCTTAGATCATTGCATCATTCCTTCATTATATGTTTAGTAAGCAGTAAACATGTGCAGTAAGAACATAATAAATCATCACACATAAGCAACACACATGAACACCAGGATTTAAGGTGGAAACCCAATTCGGGAGAAAACCACCACTGCCATCGTCTTAGTCTTCAATATTTTATTATAAAGAAAAAATTGTACAACCATGTACTGGCGCAGACTCATACCAGAATGCAGGCACCCACCTACAGAAGGCTACAACCTTTTATCGTTTACCAGCCTCTCCTGGAAGGGAGATACAACCCCCTGCTCTCGTTTACCAACCTCTCCTGGAAGGGAGCTGTGACCCCCTGCTCTCGTTTACCAGCCTCTCCTAGAAGGGAGCTACTACCCCCTGCACTCGTTTACCAGCTACCACTAGAAGGGAGCTACAACCCCCTCGCTGAAGGCTTCGACCCTCAACACCATTGTGGACCACGTTTCATCAATTTTCATACTGGATCCAACAACTTCCATACAACACATCTTGTAGGCCACTTTTCATCATATTTTCAGACTAGACCCACTCCACACATTTAAGCTCAACATTCATCAAACTGAAACTTATAACCCCATCAATTCATTCATTGAATCATCAACCAATCAACCAAAAACTTGATCTTCAATTAACATAATCAACATCATATTCATCATTTAAACAACCCAGTTCTGTATGAATACATCATTGACAGATAACAGTAAAACAGCAAAATAGATCAGACATTTCATTCCACTTACTTCAGCAAACCCTAGATTCCATACGCGCTTTTACTTCACTGAACCTGCGTATGTACGCTCTTTCATGCACACCAACCCACGTATACTTCTGTGCATTCTTCAGAAAACCCTATCTACCCATACGCGCTTTTCCTTAAGCAGACCCGCGTATACACACGCTTTTACTGAAGCAAACCTGCGTATACATCTGTTACTTTTCAGGACTGTGCAGCTATTCAGATCAGATAAACAACTCAGATCTCATCCTTTACCTTAGAAATTATTTCGCCTCATCTTAGATCTAAACATTCCATAAATAGATCTAGAAAATACATATACATTTCATATCTAGAGATCCCTCTTCATCATTTTCCTCATGGGTGCATCATAGATTCAGATCTATCAATCAAGAATAGAGTTCATCCATGTAGATATACTTCAATGTGAAGTATTCATTCAATACCTAGAGACATGCACACCCTTTCTCAATGATCTTCTTCTCCTTATATAGGTTTAGCCTTTATCAATACCATAAGCCAAAACCACACCACTTCCGATGGTATTCCTGGACGAGATCAAATAGATAATCCAGCGCTCAATACAATGGGTCAATACCATGGTAACACCCCTTGGTATTCTAAATTTGGAGCGCAAAAGGGCATACGCGACTTGGCATGTACTTTTCCACGTGCATACGCTACTTCACCTTAAAAAACCCGCGTATGCTTTGTATCATAACTTATTTATCATTATTCTGGCACTTTCCGAATTCCTTTCTTCTGCTACTTCTGAAATGATCTGTAGATACATTAGATTTACATTTAACAACTCATCAAGTTAGTTTCCATCACGAACAACTTCATTATCAAAGTCAACACATTGTATCACATTGTCAACAATCTCCCCTTTAACTCATCAAGAAGGTTGTCATCAACTTTATAAAGTAGGTTGCCATCAAGGACAACACTCTACATCATATTGCCAACAATCTTATTTCATCAAGTAGGTTACCAGCAACTTCATCAAGTAGGTTTCCATCAAGGAAAACACATTGCATCATATTGCCAACAACCTTCTCTTATCCAAATCACCTACAAAATCGGAATCAACATATCCGCAAAAAAATTCACTACTTCTGTCATAAGTGATACAATAATCACTTGTGCCTCTCAGATACTGAAGCACCTATTTCACTGCTGCCCAGTTTTCTTTCCCTAGATTTTCCATATACCTATTGACAACCCCAACTGCATGTGAAATATCTAGACATGTAAAAACCATCGCATACATCAAAGTTCCTACTGCATTAGCATAAGCTATTCGAGACATATATTCATTTTCTTCATTTTTATTAGGACATAAGCTTGAAGAAAGCTTAAAATGGGAAGCTAAAGGGACTGAAACTGGTTTCACATTGTTCATACCAAACCTTAAGAGTATTTTCTCAATATACTTCTCTTGTGATAACCACA
Source organism: Pinus albicaulis (assembly GCA_034641835.2). Classification (NCBI taxonomy): domain Eukaryota; kingdom Viridiplantae; phylum Streptophyta; class Pinopsida; order Pinales; family Pinaceae; genus Pinus; species Pinus albicaulis. The sequence goes on from JAXQQM020067022.1 coordinate 18,832, forward strand.
ACTTACCATTGCTCCTGTCTCTAAAAATCTCCATGCCCAAACTCTGTCTTGCTACTCCTAGATCTTTCATATCAAACATCCTAGCCATCTGAGCCTTTAACCTGTTGATCTCAGTTATGCTTTTTCTTGCTAAAAGCATATCGTCAACATATAACACTAAGATAATGAATATTCCATTACTTAATTTCTTAAAGTAAACACAATGATCATATTCACTTCTTATATAATTTTGGCTCATCATGAAAGAATCAAATTTCTTGTACCATTGTCGAGGGGACTGCTTCAGACCATACAATGATTTCTTGAGCCTGAAGACAAATTTCTTGTTGCGATTTTGAACAAACCCTTCAGGTTTTTCCATATAAATCTCTTCATCTAGATCTCCATGTAAAAATGCAGTCTTAACATCTAGTTGTTGCAACTCTAAATCAAGTAAAGAAACTAATGCTAAGACAATCCAAATTGAAACAATTTAACAATTGGTGAAAATATCTCATGAAAGTCAATTCCTGCTTTCTGAGAAAAACCTTTTGCGAACAGCCTTGCTTTGAACTTGTCTTCTTTATCATCAACACCCCTTTTCAATTTGTAAACCCATTTACATCCCACAGTTTTTCTATCTTTAGGAAGTTCCACCAGATCCCATGTGGCATTCTTGTCTAATGCCTTCATCTCATCCTTCATAGCTTCCTTCCACTTATTACTATTAGAAACTTCTACAGCTTCCTGATAGCACAAAGGTTCATCATCATTAGCGGTTAAAGCAACTGAAGTAACATAATCATCATACATTTTAGGAGGATGTCTGATTCTCGTGGACCTCCTTAAAGATGTTTCTGGTTCTTCCAAAATTTGTTGATTATTATCTGTAGGAACTTCTTCATGATCTGCATCTGAAACTTGTTCATCTTGGCTATCATCAGTATTTGAACTGGTTTCAAACTGAATATGTTGAAACTTAGGTACATTTTCATATTTTAATTTATTATCTACATATGGATTATCAAGTGAAGATTCATTGGATTTAACATCTTTGTTAATGATGGTCTTGTGAGTAGTAGGATCCCACAACCTGTATCCCTTAATCCCATCACCATATCCAACAAAGATATATCTTTTTGATTTAGGATCTAATTTAGAATGTTGAAATTTCATAATTAGAGCATATGCATCACAACCAAAAACTTTCAGTTTAGAATAATCACAAGGATGACCTTTCCATACCTCTTGAGGAATTTTGCATCCTATTGTAGTTTATGGTGATCGATTTATCAAATAACAAGCCGTAGATACTGCTTTTGTCCATAATTCCTTCTGCAAATTGGTGTTACTTAGCATACTTCTTGCTCTTTCTAAGAGAGTCCTGTTCATGCATTCAGCAACTCCATTTTGCTGAGGAGTATAAGCAATAGTTATATGTCATTCGATCCCAACTTCCTTGCAATAATTATCAAATTACTTTGAAGTAAACTCTCCACCATTGTCAGTTCTTAAACATTTAATGGTTCTTCCAGTGATAATTTCAACTAATGCTCTAAACTGCTTGAAAACTGTGAATACATTAGACTTTATTTTTAACATGTAGACCCATACTTTTCTAGAGAAATCATCTATAAAAGATACAAAATATGATGATCCTCCATATGAGGTTGTAGGAGATGGACCCCAAACATCAGGATGGATATAATCAAGGATTCCCTTACTAGTATGTTTTCCAGTTTTAAATTTCTGCTTGATTTGTTTCCCATATATACAATGTTTGCAGAAATCTAACTTAGAAGATTTTAAACTAGGAAGTAACTTACGATCAGATAAAATTTTTAATCCTCTTTCGCTCATATGGCCCAACCGTTGATGCCATAGTTGAATAGAATCACTGTCGTTTTCAGATACAGTAGAAGCATGATCTGATTCTATTCTTCCTTCTAACTGAAAAAGATTTCCAACCTTATTTGCTTTAATTACTAATAGGATTCCTTTATAAATTTTCATTACTCCACCTTGAATAAAAGTTTTATATCCATTTGTGTCTAACACTCCTAGAGAAATAAGATTTTTTCTGAGTTCAGGCACATGTCTTACATCAGTTAAGATTTTATTTGTCCCATCAAACATTTTAATTTGGATGCTTCCAATTCCCACAACATTACATAAGAAATAATTACCCATGTAAACAACTCCATCATTGATTGATTTATAAGATTTAAACCACTCTTTATGAATGCAGATGTGATTGGACGCACCAGAATCTAATAACCAATGTCGATCATGATTTAACAAATTAACTGATATAATTTCATCACTTATACCTAAACCGGATGCCGAACCTGAACCTGTATCTATCGTGTTTGCCTCTTTATTTGCTGTTAAAGAGTCTCCTTTGGATGTTTGTTGTCTCTTCCAATAGTCCAATGTCTCGATTTGCCGCAAAACCAACATTTTAGCTTACTCTTCTTCCCTTTCGATTTTGACTGAGAGTTGTTCTTCTGACTGAAGCGTTTTTTTTTAGATCGACCTCTAACCATCATTGCTTCTGATGTAGAGGTTTCTAAATTTGACCTTTTCCTGGTTTCTTCAGACAGCAAAGCTCTAACAACATCATCAAATTAAAGGGTTTCTGATGAACTAAGACTTATAGAAGTAACAAAATGATCCCATGACTCAGACAATGAGCATAATAAAGTTATAGCTTTATCTTCTGAATCAAATTTTACTTCTATGCTATCTAACTGCACCAAGAGAGTATTAAAGGTATTCAAATGATCAATTATTGATGTACCTTCCTCCATGCGTAAGCTATACAACTGTCTTTTCAGAAGAATCCTGTTGGTTAAGGATTTAGTCATGTATAGTTTTTCTAACTTTGTCCATAAACCAGCAGTTGTTTTCTCTAACACGATGTTAAATAACACATCATCCGCCAAACACAACCGTATGTCACTCAGTGCTCTGTCATCGATGTCACTCCATTCGTCATCTTTCATGGTGAGAGGTTGTTTGGATTTTCCCAAAAGTGCCTTCTCCACACCTTTTTGTATGAGTAGATCATGCATCTTGACTTTCCAGATCTCAAAGTTATTTCTACCATTAAACTTCTCGATCTCAAACTGAGCATTTTGAGTTTTTGACATATTGAGTAGTTTGTGTCAAGAATTTCCAATTTCAAATCTTAATAAACGAAGATTTTATTTAAATCAAAATTAATAATTTTGTTAAAAATGCCCTTAAAAAAAAAAGAAAAAAAAAGAGAAATTACTTTCACCTACAAACCGAAACGCTTTTGGAAAATCGACAACACTTGTTTCCATCGAAATCCTAGGCCCTAGGCCCTACCCAATATAATGGCATATTGGAATTTCAATATAATGGCATTCAATATAATTGATATAAAAAAAAAGGTCATTGCAATGGCAAATCGATTTAAATGGCATATCAAAGCAAATCGATTTTACACACATTCATGCACCTACCATTGACATCGACTTGTGTTCACCAGTTGTATTCAACACATTAATTGGTGACTTATATCATGGTGATGACGTGCCCCTCACTCATATGAACCCAACCCTCAATACTGATTTTGAATTTGGCTCGTCATCTGAATCCAAGTAATGATTTCAGTTTGTTAACACAGCGGCTTTGCTTCTGCGTTCATACATTAACATAGAAATCCGGATTCCACTGCAATTGTCAATAAAAACCAACCAATTGTCAAAGAAAACTGACTCACGGTTCTACATAGCTACGGCTCTGCATTCCCAACTCACAGCTAACACAGCTACAAATCTTCATTACGAAATTCCATGCTGCCCGATTCATTCAACGCTGCAAAAATGGCCTCATGGTTCACACTGTTAGGGTCCCGTGATTTGGCCGATTGGTGAGCCAAATGACGATGTAACATCAAACCAAGCTTTGGAGCTCGAGGACCTAGCCTTCCTAGACTCAGAGAGGGCTCTCTCTATATGTGTAAAAGATATCGGTGTGTTTGCTTATGGTGTTCTGATATTAGGCTAGTTATGAAGTGAGTTTTTTTTTGGTTTTTTTAATTTTGTGGGGGATAAAACTGATCAAAGATATAAACTGGATAACAAGATGTAGATAAACTGGGCTATGGGGTCAAAAAGGTCAAGGAAGCTATCAGATGATGATGTAAGGCTGCTATAGGGCCGATTTGATTCATGGTAGAAGGGATCTTTGGGCAAAATGGAGTAAATGAACATCAAGCTTGGGAAAAACAAGGGATTTCAAGTGTAACTAGTTGATAGCAGACATAAACATGTTATAGCAAGCCATTAATCATGCTAAATGTAACTATGAGCTAATTAATACATAAAAATCAAACATTCCAGCCATGCATAGAAGTATAAGACCTTATAACTTCGGGAAATGGCTATCAGACTTTGGGGAAAACACATAAGAAGGACTAACAACTCAAAATACTATGCTGGAACGCCTAAAAATAGTCTCTAAGTCATTGGGCACTTTGACAAACAAGCTTTCATAGTTTTAGGCAAAGGGCTAGATCGGGACTAGGCCTCCTTGGTTCAACAAGATGATAAACTAATCAGTCAAAGAGATAGTTTCATGGACAGGACTATGGACAGCTTATAGGTAAGCAGGGCACACCATACATCCTACTTAACATGCATAGAACTTGTAAATAAAACTAGCAAACAGTATCCTTAAGTTACTAAAGAGCAGTTAAGAATTCTTTAGCATAACTAAGGAAGAAGAAAACATAAAGCTATGAAGATTCAGGAATTTTGAGGTGCCTCCATGGGAATATCTCAAACTTAATCTCTACTGATCTATAGCAGCAAGAAGCATGTATCATGAATGAAAACTAGAAGACAACAACAAAGCAAGAAACACTATACCATTCTACCTTGTCATGGAATCCATCAACAATCCTTCATCATTCATCAAAAAGCATCCAAGAGGCAGTCCAAAATCATAACACAAGTATGTTCTTCAAAGCTCATATGACCAATATATTGATTCTTCTCTCAAGTTCAGCCTTGTTTTACAATGAAGCCTTGTGGAATAAATAGGCTTGAGTGAGGAAAACCTCATGGAGCAACTAGCTATCCCATTGGCCTAATCAAAATATCTAAACTTGTCCTTGAGGCTTTGCAAAGCCCAAGGCACAAAATATCCCATAAAATATCTAAAAAACTGCTAAAAATGGAAATTATATTGACTTTACATCATTTCCCAAGTATAAAAATAGCTTAACGCACATTTGGGAAAAGCAGATTTTTGAGGTTCAAAAATTACAAAAATACTTCATATTTATGTCTGAAAAAGGTCCCCTGACTTGATGGAGGCAATTGGCAGCCTTGCTGATGTCGAAACGAGGCTCATGATAGCTCGTTGGAAATCTCTCTGTGTCTACTTTCTGGCACAACTGAAATAATCTCAATATGATGCATGGAAGTTCCCCAAAACTGTACCTGTGTTTAAAAAACCAGGAAATAGCATACTGCTGATATGGCGGGCAGAATGTGCAAAAAGAGGGCATTTTTCGCCAATTTGAGGGGGCGAATGATCTCCGAATGCTCTGAAAATCGCTAGGGACCTGCTCATAGAATTATGGCATCCATCGGTATCATCCTTCTCCCTTGGTAAAACCTCAAACTGAAATGGCGAAATTATGAGTTTTCGACCAAAAACCCAAAAAATGCCAAAAAACAAAAAGTTGCCGAAAAAGGCCCAAAATTGGCATGCATGACCCTCAGGGGTCCCTAGCAACATGCTCTGAAGCTGAGGCCAAAATTTCAAGCGCTGATGTGCCTTTCTCCTCTTTCCGTGCTGGGCGCTTCCCCTTAGCCTCCTTTTTCATCACTGTTTTGAGTTTCTTCATGGCGCTGCTCTTCATCCTTGTGCTGTATATCATCAATATGTTCTCCATTGCCTCGTTGTGCTGCCTTACTGTGCTCTTTTTTCAAAATACTGCCCTTTCTCATCACTGTCATGGCTTTGTTAATCATTTTTATGCTGTTCTTCTGTTTTGGTAGTCATACTGTTCCTTTTAAAACATTGTTTGATCAATGTAAATTTGTCCCAAACTGTGCAATATGTATTCTTTGGTATTAGGTCTTTGCTCCTTTATAAATACTACCCTTTCCCCTTGTATGTCCCTCAATAATAAAAATTATCCAAAAACACAGTCAGTAAGGAAAAACAGTCCAGGTGACCTCTTCTGTGTTATTGTGATGAGAGTACCCTGCTTTTGATGTTTTGAGGACACAGCATCACCTTGTACTTTAGCTAACAGCAAAATCATAACCTTATCATTTCAAACACATCTCCCCTCTGGTGCAAGCCACCCTACTGGTGGATTCAACAATATGAACACAGTAAATGACAAAGTGTACTTACACAGTCAAAGGTAACTCTATGTTAGCGCGGGGTGTCATGGCTCCAGGTGTTTTGAGGTCAGCATAATAACCTTGTCGCAAGCTAACATTTCTTCCAATAGAGATGTTGCTCTTGTAATCACCAATCCTCACCTATACTTTGATCATACCTCCAAATGGTGTTTTGCAGATTCACACTATATTTGGTTCATGAGGTGAAGGGGAAAACACTGGTGTTTTGTCTCTTTTTATCAAACAGAGAAGTCCTTTGGTTTGATAAAAACATTTATATCATGATACTACTACTTTGAAAATAAACCTACAGTTTCTCCCTTTTTGGAAGCTATTTGCACTATTTAAAACTGTTTGAGGGCAGCTTGTTAGGTTATTTGAAACACCAATAGGAACCCATCATCTTGACTCCCAACTTGTGTTGAAATAAGCTTGAATGAACAAAAACAGTCAAGTTAAAAAACTCAGGAGTAAACTGCCTTTTCTGTAGTTTATGGATTTAACCTCTGTCCTTTGATGCTTGTGAAAGTATAGGATCCCTGATCCTTTGATTAATTAAAGTGAAATCATACTGCTCTTAGTTTCAAAACCAATTATCTCCTGTAGGTGCTTTTGAATGACACAGCCAGCATTTTATTACAGCTTTACACCTCAAAACCTCACACAGCAAACACTATTTCTTCAGCTATGGTGACAAGGTTTTGAAAATTTTGAATGCAGAGTTGTGAAAATTTGTAGTAGTTTAAGAGTGAATAAGCTCTCCTTGGATCAATACATCAACCCCCTCGTATGCAGCTCACCAATATGTGCATGTCAGTCAATTTGAATTTTTCCTTTTAATTGTCTCAAAATAGGGTTCTGACCAAAACACCCCCACCTGGATAACACTTCTTTTTGCTAAAAATTGACTGTTTTTGAGGATAATACTAGCTCTTGAATAACAAGAAGGAGTGACCTGTTTGGATAGGCCTCTGTTGGTGAATATGAGCTATCCCAAACTCAGAAAAAATTTATCCCTTCTTGAATGCAAACACTTAACTTAACTTGTTTTCAAACCTTATTTTTGGCTTCAATCATCAACAAGCAGTCACAAAATTTAGGGTCAAAGTGTGCAAATACCTCAAGATACGAGGCAAAACTCTTGTGGAGCATCGGAGGCAGCTCTGGAGGTCTTCAAGCATGCGCGGCACTTTTCAAGGAAAGAGCAGCGCGTAAAAAACACCACTCGGGTGGCCTGTCAGATCGGGGGTCGGGCGCCGTGTACAGGCGCGTCGCGCAACTGTACAGGCGCGTCGCGCCTACACTGACCGCTCGTTGAAAAATGCTCCCAGGCGCGTCGCGCGGGTTTCCAGGCACGTCGCACTGTGTTTAACGGTGCAAACTTCTGCAAATCTGACCCGAACTTCTTGTTTTGATGCTAAGGGCGGTATAGAGCTTTGTTTGAAGTTTGAAAATGAAAAAATCACCCTCGACTTTGCACTTATGTCGTTTCGAATTCTGCAACGGTCACTTCTCTTTTTTTTAAAATGCAAAATAAAATTGTTTGGTTGGCTTTTGTAAGGCGTTTAAAGCCCTTTTGATCCTTTTTACCAACAACCTTGGTGCATTTGCAAACTAGATTCATAATCTGTGCACGCATTTGAAGATTTTTTATGCTTTTAGACTGTTTAATCATGGACCAACCCCTTTATGAAAACAAAAATGGCTTAAAAGCCAGAACTCTATTTTACTTATGCACAGGTGATCAAAGGGTGATTTTTTGCCAGTTTTGTTCCTTGGGTGACAACTTTAACACCAAACTTCAACTTTGAAAAATAACTCAATAACCTTCGTCATCTCTGCTACTGTGTTTAAAATTGCTGGTTATATCTATTATATAACCACTTTAACACTGTCAGGAAAATACCTGAAAACTGCCTTTTTTCCGAAAGGGTAGGTCTTGCATTGTCAACTTGCTTTGACAGCCTCGGTGTTTGCTTGCTCCTTCAACCCTTTTCCTACTGTAGATGTCAAACTTGCTGGTCTTCTTGGACTTGATCATGGTCCTCTATTTTGAGAAAGGCGCCTCCTTTCAACATACTTCTTTGCTTATATCATTTATGAGATCTCTGTCCCTTTTTGAATAATGATAAAGCTGCATTTGTTTCAAACTCCCAAACACTGACAATCTATCAAACTACTTCTTTGTCTATTCATAAACTAGTATACTTATTTATAATGTCCTTTTGGGAACAAAACCTGAAATGCTTCCCATCATTTGTGATGTATATTCTAAAAGGGAAACTTATGAAGCAGGAAAAAACAAGACTTCTTTGAAACACAGTTATCAGTTCCTTTTAAGAGTGCAGTGATCTTTATTTGTAATAGAACCATTCCAAAGCTCAACTCTGTCCACTGTTTTACATTTTAGGTGATATTTTAAAGAAAAATCACTCAAGATCTGTTGAAGAGCTTTGAAGTCTATTTTGTCATTCTTAAAAGGGAGGTGGTCTATCTTTTCCCAACTGGGTTGACAGTCTCCGCTTCCAGGTGATCCATAAGTTTCTTCTTTTATTGTAAGTGCTCTATTTTGGTTGCATCCAGTCATACCATAATTCTCTGTTTACTCAAAAAGGAGCTCTTTTAGACTTCTTGGCATGTGACAGTAAAGTGACTGTGTGGCCACTTCTCCTAAGGAAACTACCCTTTTTGTATCAATGACCTGCATATATTCAATATTGTCTCCTGTCCACTATAGGTATAGTTTGACAAACATTTCCATTTGAATAGGAAAACCAATACTTTTGAATCATAAACACTATCTTTTACCTGTGTACAGACTTTTTCTTTCTTTCTTTGTTTCTTTCCACTGCACCTTTTGACCAATCAGTTTTTAACAACCCTCAATGCCTTGGCCATCTGCTCATAAATGGAGGAGGCCCTTCACTGAGCAAAGTATCTGAAGATTATTTGATAAGGCTGCATGACAAGGGTTTTCTTGGATTATGATGGTAAGCAACCAACTTGAAAAACATCAATACTGGCACCTCTGCTTGAAACCACCACTGTGCTTCAGAAAAACCCTAGTCAAAGTGTCACTGTCTCACTGTACTGCTTTGAGGGGAACTGAGATGTTATTATTTTCTTTGGTCATCTTATGACAGATTATTTGAAAGAAAGTATCTGTGAATATGTAGGTCAGCGCCCTTTGAAAAACAAAACACCTTTTCTTCTGCCTGTGTGATGACATGATTTGTCAGCATCTCTTCAATTTAGTCTTGTGGAAAAGCAGGTTGCTTATGATCAGAATGGTTTTTACCAATGATATGCCTCTCTAAAGTTTCATCATTTCACATGATTTGAAAACTTCAAATGACTTCCTTTATCAGACCAAACTCTTTTTTCCTTTGAACTTGCATACTTCAGACTCCATCCCTGTTATGATCATCACTCAATGACAATTTACCAGTTTGCTGTGATAGTGGTGTCTTTCTCTTACTGTGATTTTCATGCTGGAAAGAGCTGTAAGGTCTTGATGAGTGACTCTTTGTTTTGCAGCTTCATCTCAGGCTGATGCTACATTTAGAAGCAGTTGTTCCTCTAACTGTAGATTCAAGCATTTACTCCTGAGATGAAGTTGTATTTCCTGTTGTTTGCAGAATCCATAAAACACTGTGAAACACCTACTAATCAGCTTGAGACTGTGGTTCATACAGTGCTGAGACCTAGGGGTATAAGTGGCGCGACTTAGAGATGTTGGTCAATTTCATTTGCAGAGTGAAAGGTCAGTCATGGTGGGTTTTGTAGCAGATGGAGGCTTTTTTGGCTTTTTGATGGTTGCCAAGGGTAAAATGTCTTAAAGCGCCACTTCCTAACATAGGGGAGACTTTTGCAACAGACTTGGACTTTTCCTTTTGGAGCTGATGGGCAGACCAATAGGGCTGAAGCTAGATAGGATAGTGATAATGAGGTTTTGATTTTGACATGGGTGGACTGAAAAGTATAAGGGCGAAAAAAGTTTTAGGAGGGTTTTCTGGATGACATATTGACATAAGGAAATCAGTTTCTAGAAAACTCAGCTGTAGATATAGTCATCACTAACATGTAAAAAATATTGATGGCTAATAGTGGCTCCATTTGGGGAGGGCAGCTCCTCGTCAGGAGGTGTCCAGAATTCAGATTTTTGGCTTATGAAGACCAGTGCCTTATCCATTGGTGCAAAAATTCACCCTTCTTTGATGTTATTTCTGAAAAGTGACAGCATGGTTAACATCAATGATACTTCTACCTACCCCACTATCTTTCCTAACATTTTTTCTTCTCTTTGGCGCATTTGAACTAGCATCCTTTTGACAATGCATATTTTTTCTTTTTGCAAAATGAACCTATCTATTTCTACTCTTATATCTGCCGGGAGTTCAGATTAAGCTGATGAACTCCTTCATTTCTCTACCTAAAACTAGATCGACTGTCAAGATTAAGCAGTTTGACAGGATTTCAATCTCTAATCTACAACATGAAATTGAAAAATGATCAAATCAGGATTAAACAGTCTGACTTGTCATGCATTTGCGGCATAAAAGACAAGCTGCACACAAATGTTATTTTGCAATAAAAGGAAACTAGACAAGCGGGCTAAGATGTACAATGTATTTTTCATCCCTTGCTTCTCTCTTTGGTTCTGTTTTAGGCATGTGGAACCAAAATCTCTCCCTAATCTAAGCTCTGTGATAAGTCAATCTTACACAATGTTGACTATCTTGACACTCACTAACTTATCAGCAAATAAATTTAAACATGCTCAACTATGATTAGGCTAGATAGCTGAACAAGACATTGAAGTACTAGTAGCGGCATTTAGACTTGCGCGCTTTCCGAAGGACTATTTTTTGGAACATGGGGCCTTACCACTGCTTTGTAGAAACTGCCCTCTTTTTCTACTTTTCACTATTTTTTGTATTTTCTGCTTTTTCACTTCTTCTTCAAACAAACTACAAATGAAAAGGTGCTCACAGGCTAAGCTTATTTTCTATTTTTGTCTTTCTATCCTAATCTAATCTGTACACAACATATATTTGGTGAACTCTTCTTTCCAATGCAACCAGTAAAGTAGATGATCACATGGGGGATTCTGGTTTAGTTTTTTTATGATGCAGAAATAATGAAAAGGCCACTCCCATTTGGTTTGTTTCCGGACAGTAATGCTTAAGTTTTTTCTCATTCTAGGTAGAAACTTTTTCATGATAGAACCCACTACTCCTTTAGACTTCTCAAGGAAAACAACAAATGGATCTTGGAATAATACCTGATCTAGAGGATTTGAGACATAGGCTTCATTCAGGACTACTCTTTCTTCCACTTGGCTATATCTAGGACTCTCCTGGTAAAGCAACTCTTCCCCTTGCTCATGATCACTTGAAATATCAGACTTATCATATATTGCAGTGTAGTTTTCAATCCAAGCTGATGTGTTTTGATAGGGCGGGCTGAAAACTGTGTGAAGGTCATCAGGTCGATGAGCAGGGATACACTTTGACAGCAAATCATCTTCAAAGGATAGTGTGACAACTCTCATTTGTTTCTCAACCTCTACTTCATCATCTGCAACTTTTAACTCAATGGAACTGGGTAACTGCAAATCTAGAGTTAAGGAAGATTCCGTGTCCAAAATGACTTCCTCAACCATTTCAGGAAAAGGCTTCTCATTTACAACATGCTCAAGAAATTTATCATCTTCCTCAAACTCATCATCAAAACTGAAAAACTGTTGATCTCCAATTATGTGAATGTTATCTCTGATGGGCTGAAATGAAGTAGAGCAAAGAGTCTGAGACTCTTCACTTACTTCTAAACTCTCAAGGCTCTCCTTATCAGTGTTATAGATGACCTGTAATGGCTGCTTACTTTTCTCAAGTTCATGAAACTGAGCTTCCTCTCGACAATCAAAAACTGAATCTTCTACAAAGTTAGTTTCTGTTTGGAAGTCATAATCATCAACATATTGATCAAACATTGGAGAATCATTAACATAAGTAATGTCACCAGCCATGTATATTGGACAATCAGATTGCTTTTCATCAACTTGATTTACAAATCTATTTTCTGATTTATGATATGTAGGGTTTAAAAGAGAAAAATCAGCGAAGTTTTGGTTACATGAAGTTTCAGAGGCTGTCTGCATGTTTATTATTTGATCTATTTCCTGTTCAGTTAAGGGAGAAGGTATTTTCTGTTTTCTTTGGATGGGGCAACAATTTCTTTCCATCTTTTGTGGAAGTTGATCTTGTGGCTGAATGTCCTCTTGTATTTTATATGAAAGGGTAGATGGATTGTTATCTGTTTCAACCTTTTCAAAGAGTTCTTGTGGATCCTCTCTTATTTCTTGATGGATTTCATCTAGGATCAACTCTTCTTGGTCATCTTGATTGTTAGCTTGGGTAAGAAAATTATGGACCTCCTATAAAAACTCTTCAGGATGCCAATTTCCGTAGTCTTCTTCAATGCTTACAAGGTGTTGTATAAGGTTTTCAGAGTGATCACAACAATTTTCAGCCAATGATAGAGATGGACAATGCCCTATATAGCGTTTACAAAATACTTTGTGGAAATCCTTCAAAGAAAACAAGGTGCGAGGTTCTAGGTTCTCATACCATTCTCTTGCCTCCTCTTCTAATGTACCCATGAAAATTTTCATAAGGCAGTCCTCATGCCATTCAACCTTTAAGCTACATACATGCATATGAAATTTGATGAGGTGTAAAAATGGGTTGTCAATATTTTCATTTCGAAAGACAGATAGGTCTTCGAACCAATTTACATCTGTGGGCATTTTGTGTGGGAAACCAGGGATATGTTCTCTGCTCATTGGAGCATATCTCCTTTGTGTCCTCAGGTGTTGAACCATGTCTTCCTCCATTAGGATGATTGGGTTTACTTACTGCATTCCTAGGAGTTTTTTATAAGGACTAGTGGGGAAAAAGGCCTACTGGAGGCTAGTGGAGTCGCCAGGTGGAACTTGTTTGTTTTTGAAAAGATTTAGCTATGGTCCACCACCGGTAATTAATCTGGAAATGTTTTGGATTTTCTGAGTTTTATGTGCAGCCTATGGTTTGTTAAAGTATTCTAGACTTGTTTCAACACTTTGCTAGGGTGATGAGAAAAAAAAGAGTTTACTCTAAATGGGTCTATGGGCTGCTTGCTTGTTTAAGTATCTAAAGGACCAAAGAGTCTATAAGAGTTTGCTAGACTATCATGTACTCAGTGTCCCACCATCTCCCGCTATGTTAGTGAGCGATGAGATAGGTCTATCGGATAGTAACCTAGAGTGTGTTTTAATAGTAAGGTCTACTAGAAGATAGTGGAGTCGCCATGTGGATTGTTAGTTGTTTTGAGGTATACTTGTATGGTCCACCACCAATACTGTCAAACGCCAATCTAAGGGAGTATTTTGGGGTTTTTTGAGTTTTATGTGCCTACAAGGTTTGGAAGAGTTTTCTATAACTGACTCATCATTTTGCTAAGATGGTGAAAGAGCTATTTTCTACCCTTCAGACAATATCTAAATTTACTAAGCTTGATTGAGACTTCAAGAGTTACTAAGGTGTCCTTAGATTGTCACTAACTCAAAGTCCCACCGTGATCGCCATTATGTTAGAGAGCGGTGGGATAAGTCAATCAGCTAGTAATCTCAAAAAGTCTTTAAAGATGAGGGAAACTAAGTTTTTTAATCACTCAGTGTCCCACCGTGATCGCCATTATGTTAGGTTTGGCGATGAGGTGGCTAAAACAGATGGTATTCTAAAATTTAGCAAAGTAGTAAGGCCTACTGGAGGCTAGTGGAGACGCCAGGTGGATTTTTAGTTGTTTTGAGGTATATGTGTATGGTCCACCACTAATACTGACAAAAACCAATCTAAGGGAGTTTTTTTGGGTTTTTCTGAGTTTTATGTAGTCCTGAGGTTTGGAAGAGTGTCCTACAGCTGAGTCATCTTTTTGCTAGGATGGTGAGACAACCAGATTCTACTCTTCTAAGTTTGACTAATATTTTGAGAGTTCCTAAGGGATACCTAGGATGTTTTGACTCAAAGTCCCACCGTGATCGCCATTATGTTAGGGTCCCGTGATTTGGCCGATTGGTGAGCCAAATGACGATGTAACATCAAACTAAGCTTTGGAGCCCGAGGACCTAGCCTTCCTGGACTCAGAGAGGGCTCTCTCTATTATATGTAAAAGATATCGGTGTGTTTGCTTATGGTGTTATGATATTAGGCTAGTTATGAAGTGAGTTTTTTGATTTTTGGTTTTTTAAGTTTGTGAGGGATAAAACTGATCAAAGATATAAAATGGGTAACAAGAAGTTAGATCAACTGGGCTATGGGGTCAAAAAGGTCAAGGAATCTATCAGATGATGATGTAAGGCTGCTGTAGGGCCGATTTGATTCAAGGTAGAAAGGATCTTTGGGCAAAATGGAGTAAATGGACATCAAGTTTGTGAAAGACGAGGGATTTCAAGTGTAACTAGTTGATAGCAGACATAAACATGTTATAGCAAGCCATTAATCATGCTAAATGTAACCATGAGCTAATTAATACATAGAAATCAAACATTCCAGCCATGCATAGAAGTATAAGACCTTCTAACTTCGGGAAATGGCTATCAGACTTTGGGGAAAACACATAAGAAGGACTAACAACTCAAAATACTATGCCGGAATGCCTAAACACAGTCTTTAAGTTATTGGGCACTTTGAAAAACAAGCTTTCATAGTTTTAGGCAAAGGGCTAGATCGGGACTAGGCCTCCTTGGTTCAACAAGATGATAAACTAATCAGTCAAAGAGATAGTTTCATGGACAGAACTATGGACAGCTTATAGGTAAGCAGGGCACACCATACATCCTACTCAACATGCATAGAACTTGTAAATAAAACTAACAAACAGTATCCTTAAGTTACTAAAGAGCAGTTAAGGATTCTTTAGTATAACTAAGGAAGAAGAAAACATCAAGCTATGAAGATTCAGGAATTTTGAGGTGCCTCCATGGGCATATCTCAAAACTAATCTCTACTGATCTATAGCAGCAAGAAGCATGGATTATGAATGAAAACTAGAAGACAAAAAACATAGCAAGAAAAACTATACCATTCTACCATGTCATGGAATACATCAACAATCCTTCATCATTCCTCAAAAGCATCCAAGAGGCAATCCAAAAATCATAACACAAGTGTATTCTTCAAAGCTCATATGACCAATGTATTAATTCTTCTCTCAAGTTCAGCCTCTGATTTACAATGAAACCCATGGAATAAATAGGCTTGAGGGAGAAAAACCTCATGGAGCAACTAGCTATCCCATTGGCCAAGTCAAAATATCTAAACTTGTCCTTGAGGCTTTGCAAAGCCCAAGGCACAAAATATCCCATAAAATATCTAAAAACTGCTAAAAATGGAAATTATATTGACTTTACATCATTTCCCAAGTATAAAAATAGCTTAACGCACATTTGGGAAAAGCAGATTTTTGAGGTTCAAAAATTACAAAAATACTTCATATTTATGCCTGAAAAAGGTCCCCTGACTTGCTGGATGCAATAGGTAGCCTTCCCGATGTCGAAATGAGGCTCATGATAGCTCGTTGGAAAGCTCTCTGTGTCTAATTTCCGGCGCAACTGAAATCATCTCAATCTGATTCTTGGAAGTCCTCCAAAACTGTACCTGTGTGTAAAAAACCAGGAAATAGCAGACTGCTGATATGGCGGGCATAATGTGCAAAAAGAGGGCATTTTTCGCCAATTTGAGGGGGTGAATGATCTCCGAATGCTCTGAAAATCGCTGGGGACCTGCTCATACAATTATGGCATCTATCAGTATCATTCTCCTCCCTTGAAAAATCCTCAAACTGAAATGGCGCAATTATGAGTTTTCGACCAAAAACCCAAAAAATGCCAAAAAACAAAAAGTTGTTGAAATGGGCCCAAACTTGGCACATATGACCCTTAGGTGTTCATAGCAACATGCTCCGAAGCTGAGGCCAAAATATCAAGGGATGATATGCTTCTCTCTTCTTTCCGTGCCGGGCGCTTCTTGAAACTGCTGTTTATCACTACTGAGTTACTGTTGTTCAGCACTCTTCCCCTCCTTTTCCCGCTGATGCTCAAATTTATCACTGTCATGCTGCTCCTGTTGTCTTGCCTTGGAGGCATTTTGACCTGAATATGCTTTGGAAAAGACAAAACTGCCTCACTGTGTGTAAAATGCCTTGCTGGAGTCAAACTGTGTCAATGTGCTGCTTAGACAGATAAACAATGTGATTTGGATGGTTTGCAACAATGCTTCTTGGAATACACAACCTCTGCTCTCCTTAAAACCAGCCTTCTACCTTTGAATGTATCAATGCCAGCAGTATTTCACAATAGGGTACCATATAACAAAAGAGAAGATAGACTCGCCGGGAAATTTCTCTGTGTATTGTTAAAAAGTCACCTTTTCTTGTGAATTTGTCAGAGGTCAATCAACACACCTACATCTTTGTCTTCAATGTAAAATTCAATCATCAAAAACCTTGCTCTTCAGAAAGTGGCCCTACACCCTTAGAATATCTCTGTCAACAGATTTCTTAGTAGGAAATAATAATGCTGAAAAGAGGGGCGCATCGTCGTGGTAGATTTCTTTTTCAAAAAAATCAATGGCCCCTTATGAATGTAACACTCAGGCTTTGGCAGAAAAAGACCTTTACTCTGTAAGCATATCCATTCATCAATACGAGCTGGAAAATCAAAAGGCAACAAGTGTCAAGTATAGTGAATGCTGTCACTTTGTGAGAGATGTGAGCAACCTTCCTCCGGAGCTTCAAACTATGATTTTCTGCTTGACCAAGACCCCTTTTCTTACTAAGCTTCACTGTTCTCTTATATGTATGTCACTCTTTTAAACAAAAAACAGGCTCATAAAATTTAACCCTGGTGTGAGCATTCGGTTGAATTCACTGTTTATGTAACAATGGTGACAGTATTGAAAAAAGCTCCATGGTTTTAATAAGGGCTGTAGTAGTTCATTTCTTCCCCACAATCCAAGCTTCTGTTTTAATATGTAAACATTGTTCTTGGTAGAAAAATCATCTGCCCTATCTGAAAGTTAACTTGTGTCAAAATAAGCCTGAAGAACAAAACAGTTAAGTTTGAAAAACTCCTGAATACATGGCCCTTTCTGTAGTTTATAGTTTTAATCTCTGCTCCTTGATTTCTTTGAAGGTGTAAGACCCTTGGTCCCTTGACTAATGGAGGTGAAACAAGCTGTTCTTAGCTTCAATACCAACTTTTCCTGTAGGTGCCCCAAATACCATAACTAACATCTTATCACAGTTTTATACTTCGAACTATCACAAAGCCTAATGACAGATATGGTGATGTAGCAGAAAAAACGAAGTCATAGCCATTCTCTTGATTTTGACCCTCACTTTGCTGGGCATCTCCTTAACGTATATGTTGATATAAACGAGGTCAATCTCGACAGTTTATCTCACACCATAGCTAAACAAACAGGGCTTTTTTTTTTAAACTTTATGTCACTTAGCAATTGGTTTCAAATAGTGAGAATGCATATGGGAATACCTTGATAATATAATGGAGGGGTTCACTGACGGGTTTAGTCCAGCTCCGGAGGTGTTGAATGGCTTAACAGGGCCAAAGGAGGCGAGCGACGTGCTGATGCCGTGGAGTG
Organism: Pinus albicaulis; assembly: GCA_034641835.2. NCBI lineage: Eukaryota > Viridiplantae > Streptophyta > Pinopsida > Pinales > Pinaceae > Pinus > Pinus albicaulis. The sequence goes on from JAXQQM020067022.1 coordinate 36,905, forward strand.
CCGCGCCGAAAAAGTTGTCGGGTCGGGCAGTCGGGTGCCGTGTACAGGCGCGTCGCTCGTTTTTACAGGCGCGTCGCTCCAACACTGACCGCCCGTGTAAAACTGTTTCCAGGCGCGTCGCGCGGGTTTCCAGGCCCGTCGCGCGATTGCTCAACCCTGAAAATGTGTGCAGAATGCTAAGGCTTGCTCCGGTCTTCTTTGCTGTGGTGCCGAGAACATGGAGGAAACTTTACTTGTGATTTTGAAAGTGCACATTCCCCCTCGACTTTGCCTTTATGTTGTTTCAAAATCTGCAACGGTCACTTCTGTTTTTTAAATGTAAAAGGAAAATGTTTGGTTGGCTTTTGTAAGGCGTTTAAAGCCCTTTTGATCCTTTTACCAACACCTTGGTGTATTTGCAAAACTGAATTCATAATCTGTGCATGCATTTGAAGGTTTTCGATGCTTTTGGACAGTCTAATCATGGACCAACCCCTTTATGAAAACAAATATAACTTAAAGTCAAAACTCTATCTTATGCACAGTTGTTTCAAAGGGTGATTTCCATTTTTTGTTCTTTGGGTGATAAACACCGAACTTCAAACTTTGAAAATAACTTAACAACCTTTATATCATCTCTGTTTATTGAATACCGGAAACTTGTTTTGTTTCAAACTATCCATAACACTGACTGTCCATGAAAACAACTTCTTTGCCTATTCATAAACTGGTATACTTATTCACCATGTCCATCCTAGGAATTAAACCTGAAATAGCCTCCCATCATTTGTGAAGTATGTCTGAAAAGGGAAAATTATGGACTAGGAGGAATAGGTCCCTTTGAAATACAGTTATCATTTGTTCTGACTAGTGTATTGACCTTTTGTAATAGAACCATTGCCAAAGCTTAACTCTGTCCACTTTTTTACCTTTTCTCTTTTGCAGGTGACAGATTGTAGCTGATTTCTTTTTATGCTTGCCAAATTCTTCAAAAACAGATGATGACTTGTGATAAAATGTCCTGACTATTCCTTGCTTTGAAGAAATGCCTCCTCCTTTTAAGCTCGGTTTGACAGAATCTTGTAGATGTCTTTTGATTGGATGTGTAATAGTGAAGTGCTTCATGGGTTTTGAGTGCTGCTCCAGAGCTACTGAAACCTATTTCCAGAACCTCTGTCTTAATCTGCTGAAGGTTATTTGATGAGCAGGTTTTGACAAAATCTTCTTCTTATACATGGTGTCAGTCTCTGCTTCCAGGTGATCCATGAGTTCCTTTTTGGATTGTAAGTGCCATATTTTGCTTGCATCTCTTCATACCATATTTTCTCTGTTTACTTAAGAGGAGTTCCCTTTAAACTTCCTGGCATGTGACATTGAGGTAACTGTGTGGCTTTTTCCCCTAAGGAAACTGCCCTTTTTGTAACAATGGCCTGCACAGTCAATATTGTCTCCTGTCTATCATGATGTATATCCTGAAAGTCATTTCCATATGAATAGGAAAAACAATATTTTTGAATCATAATCACCATCTGTCACCTGTGTAAAGACCTTTGTTTTCCTTCTTTGTATCTTTCCACTGCACCTTTTGACCAATCAGTTTTCAACAACACTCAATGCCTTGGCCATCTGCTCATAAATGGAGGAGGCCCTTCACTGAGAAAAGAGTTTCAAGATATATTTGATAATGCTCGCTGGCAATCACCACTGTGCTTCAGAAAAAACCCTTACCAAAGTATCACTGTCTCACTGTACTGTTCTCAGGGAAACCGAGATGTCATCATTTGCTTTGGTCATCTCATGACAAATTACTTGAAAGATAGTCTCTATGACTATGGAGGTCAATGTCTTTTGAAAAACAAAGAACTTTCTTTCTGCCTGTGTAATGGCATGTTTTGTCAGCACCTCTTCAATTTGATCTTGTGGACAAGCAGGCTGCTTATGATTGGAATTTTTACTAATGACATGCCTTTCTAAAGTTCAACAATTCACATGCTTTGAAAGCTTCAAATGACCTCTTTTATCAAACCAGAATCTTTTTCCTTTGAGCTAGCATATTTCAAACTCTATCCCTGTTATGATCATCACTCACATTCATAAAACCTGGAGATATTGTTTCACTGTTCAGTAAAAGGCAAACCTGGACTTTTGCAATCTTCAAAGTCAATACTGGCCAGCGCCCTCTGCTTGTGGATGAAGGAGGCGCCCTAACCTTCTGCTTGTAAATGAAGGAGGTTCTGGGCCATGACAATTTACCAGTTTACTGTGACATTGGTGTCTTTCTCTTACCGTGATTTTCATGCTGGAAAGAACTGTAAGGTCTTGATGAGTGACTCTTTGTTTTGCAGCTTCATCTCAGGCTCATGCTACATTTAGAAGTAGTTGTTCCTCTAACTGTAGATCCAAGCATTTAATCCTGAGATGAAGTTATATTTCTTGTTCTTTGCAGAATCCATAAAACACTGTGAGCTTTTGGACTGTAGTCACTTTGGGATTGGGGGGAGGCAAAGGCCGAGATCTAGGGGGTGTGAGTGGCGCGACTTAGAGCCGTTTGTCAATTTCATTTGCGTAGTGAAATTAGAATATGGTGGGTTTTGTAGCAAGATGGAGGCTTTTTTGGCTTTTTGATGATTGCCAAGGGTAAAATGCCTTAGCTTTTTCACTTCCTAAAGATAGGGAGACTCTTGAAATTGTACTTGGATTTTTCTTTAAAGCCGAGGGCCAACCAATAGGGCCGAAGCTAGATAGATAGTGATAATGAGGTTTTGATTTTTTCATGGTGGACACATAGAAGGAAAGCCAGAGGGTTTTCTAGATGGATAGATTGACAGATATGAATCTTATTTCTAGAAAAACTCACCATGGATATAATCACTTTCCAACATCTAAAAAATATCAAGGCTAACACTTACAAATTCTAGTATTGAACTATGTTTAGTTGTTCTTAGGTGTGATAAAAATGAATTTAGACACCACCTCTATTTTCGAATACGAGTTTTCTAATATACAAAATCCCTCGATTCTCCAACATGGTATTAAAGAAAATGGTTTGAGATGTAGCATGTTGCCTACAAGTCTCATGCAAGTTGTAGATGCTCTTAAAAAGTCAGATTTGTTGAGTGGATTGGTTCAAGGTTTCTAATTACAAACTAATCTAGGATCAAATCAATGGGTCAAATTATGAGTTTCAAGCTAGATCTTATAAATTTTAATGGACACAATTATGAAATTTTGGCACAAGATATGGGAACATGGTTGAAGAGTAAAGAGTTATAGGACTTTACGAAAATGATGGTTCTTATCCAAGGGATAACTAATAAAAGTTTTTCATCAACAGGAAAAAGGATGAGGCTCTAGGAGTCATAATGTTGAAGAATGTAACTAGGTTCGGTCTTCATTATTAATGTATTTGTCAAAATAACTTATTATTATTCGACTTATTAAAGCATGGGTTTCATGCTTGGGTCATATTTAGATTAAGGTCCCAATTGTGGACATCTAGGTTAGTTGTTACAAATTTAAATTGATCCAATTTTTGGGCTTTTAAATCATGTAACATTAGGTTGTCAAAAGGATCCTCCATCAAGTCATCTTCTTCAAGGTCATCATCCTCGAAATCTACTTCAAATACAACCCTCATGTCAAGTGATACAAGTCATCAAAGTTGCATCCTTAAGTCGGCTTCAATCAGACTTCAAGTCGGCTCAAATCAAGACACAACACTTCACACTGTCATGTTGGCTCAATAACTATGGAAAACAACTATATATACAAGGGTATAATTTTCATTTCTACCACAGAAGTTTGGAAATCTCTGAAGTTTCAGGGCACAGATACAGTTCGGATCATGATCACAGGTTCGATGTTGGAGGATAAGGTCTCGAACATATTACAGAATTTTGGTAACCATTTATGCTATGAATCAGGTAACTTCCATGATATGATGTTGCAGCAAAACAGTGCCTCGATTTCAAACAGATCTACCACAAAATCAGTTGATCTGAATGTAAAATGACATCAACCTATGGTATTCATCCATCCATGATATTTATTCGCTCATGGTATTGTAAGTGACCCATGGTATGTATCGACCCATGGTATTCATCCACACATGGGATTTACCCATGGTATTGTAAGTGGTATCTACCCATGGTATTGGCCTATGGTATCTACACATGTATTGACTCAAAAAGTGTTGGGAAAAATACTGAGAGGGGGGGGGGTGAATCAGTATTTAAGGCTGAACAATTTTTCTTTCCTTTCTCTTTAAAAAAAAAAAAAAAAAAACCATATGTTACAGTACTGCATTCAACATGTATGTCCAGATATCTTATTATGTCTTTACTTAGAGAATTGCATCAGATAAGCATTAAGCATAAACAGATATAACAGAACAAACCATTAACCATGAATAACACATATGGACACTAGGATTTAAGGTGGAAACACAATTCGGGAGAAAACCACTGCTGCTGTAATCTCACTCTTCAATATTTTATTATAGAGAAAACCTTTTACAATATATGTTGGTGCAGACTCATACCAGCACGCAGGCACCCACCTGCAGAAGGCTACAACCTTCTCTCGTTTACCAGCCTTTCCTGGAAGGGAGCTTCAACCCCCTGAACGTAACACCAGTTTCTACTGGCAGAAAACTTCTACTTCCAAAATGAAGGCTTCAACCCTCAGACTCACCAGATTCATATGTTTTCTTCAGCAGTCATGCACTAGCTCTTCATTGTTTCTTCGTCCGTCGTTCAAGACCAGAGGTTCATTCATATTTTTCAGTTAAGAACAGAGTTCGCCCATCCAGACATTCCTTCAAGAGCTTCATTCATTCATCACCCTTATGCATGCACATGTTAGTCGATCTGATCATCATATTTACAGGTGCACCCTCGATTCAGATATATCAGGGGTTTATTCATACAGATATCTCCAAAGGAGATTCGTTTTCTTATCAACCCTTTCACACACACACTTTCTTCATAATTCTCGTTCCTTTATATAGTTTTCGTCCTTATTAAAAACCATGGGTCAAAACTAATGGTATTCCTGGACGGTATTACCCTTACGTACCTCTATGATTTCTTTTAATTTATTTATCAATTTAAAGAAATTGATAAATAAATATATTTATAAAGTTTTAACCCTTCGGACATTATAAAACATCCAATGCTTTCAAACAAATTAACCTTTGACCCCCAGGGCCCCCAATTATAGTCAGAAGACCAATCAAATTCCGCTGCGTATGTCATCATTACGTCACTACGGGGGTTCTTGTGGTACGAAAGAAAATTTTTGGCTGGTGCCCCCGTACTTAATCTCCACCGTCGATTTCCGGTCAACGCTTGATTGCTTGTTCAACTACGGGGGTACCCCTTCTGAATTTTTAAATCTTTATACTGCCCCCGTAATATTATTTTTAATTAAAAATTCAATGAACTTTTAATCCGAGCTTTATATATAAATCCAATTCTTTCGAATAGTTTAATATTAATAAAACTTTGACCCCTGGCCCACATATGCGCCCCTCCGTACCAAACTAAACTTCGTGCAGGTCCATTGCCCGATCACCGTTGGATCACGAGCCTCCAAGATCGATGGATTTCACTTGGGCAATTTGCACGGGCAATAACGCGCGATGGCACGTCGTACTGTGTTAATCTTCGCACACCTTTTTTAACCTTCGCGCAATTCCACAAATAATGACCGTCCGATGACTCCCTTTCGGATTGACGACATACAAGAAATTTCGCTGGCCGTCCTGGGTCGATTGTTAACGTGCGAAGGACTATCATTATCGTGCGCTTGGCGGTTTTGCAGAGACGCATGTCAACATCTGTATGGAATCGCTGCCAATCCACGAAATACCACGTATTGACGAAAGGTGGTGCGGAATAACCCACGGTTTCGCTCCAACCCACCGTCACTGTTCCTCTCGGTCACGGTTCCGTCTAAGCACATGGTTCCATCAAACTTATTGTTTAAATGATTAAAAACCCCGCTTCAGTGTTTTCTTTATATAATCGATTTATTCATGCTCCAGGTTCTATTACATAGACAACGCCGAGACTCGTAGACCTTCCATACCTACACAGAGGCAGAGGCGTATAATTCCACTGTCGATCGTATTGGTTCCTCGAACAACTTACAGAACCAGAGCACCATTAATCCCTCCATTATGTAGATTTACTTCACTATGCCGTGAACTTAGCAACCTGATATCATATACAACTTCATGAATATCCTCCTTCCACAAAAGCGAGATGGTCTGAGCATCACTCTCATGCTTTTCACAATTCAAGCTGTCTATACGGGCATAATCCCAACTGTCAATAACACATGATTTCACCAATGTCCACAGAGAATCAAATATTCTGCTGAATATATAAGTCATGGAGAGTTTAGAACCAATCCCTCATCACCATATACGAATGAATAAGAGTTTCACTCATTCTTCTCAATTTTCCTCTGTCTCTGAACAACTCTACTTCAATTCCCTGCTTATCTCTGTAAATGCATTCTTCCTTTGTTCTTTGCTGTTGATTGTTGTTTTCTGCAAATTTGCTGTTCTTCTTTGTTGCCCATGCCTTTGCCAATTCCTTTTCCATATCCTTTGCCATCAATGACAATATTCCAGCAATCTCCCCCTTTGGCATTGATGGCAATACTCTTCCTTTGATGACCTGATAGACACCCTTTGTTGCGTTTCCTCCCCCTTTGACATTAATGGCAAAGAGTTTGATCAAGAACCGTTGAACCGACAGTCCCATGCTCCCCCTGAGTTCATGCTGCATCTTAAAACATAATATGACCAACAATTCATCCTTTTCACATGACCAATGCTCCCCCTGAGCCTGTGCATTCAGAGATGCCCAACAGCTCCTCACAACCAATTTAGTCATCTGTAATTAAGTCGACCGGATCCTCTACATGGCAGAGACTACTCCCAGTTTCTTTCTGAGATATTCGAATGCTTCCCTAGGTAGAGGTTTGGTAAATATATTAGCAACTTGTTCTTTGGAGGAAACATATTCTAATTTCACCTTTTGCTCAAGCACTTGTTCTCGTAAGAAGTGATACTTGATGGGAATGTGCTTGGTCTTGGAATGCATAACAGGATTCTTTGAGATACTGATGGCACTTGTATTATCACACATAATGGAGATAGGAGGTGAACATTTGATTTGAAAGTCTTGTAGGGTTTGCATCATCCAGAGAAGTTGAGGGCAACATGATGCTGCAGCCACATATTCTGCTTCTGCTGTAGATAAGGCAATGGAGCTCTGCTTCTTGCTAAACCAAGATACTAACCAGGGTCCCATAAAGAATGCACCACCACTAGTGCTTTTCCGATCATCAACACTTCCAGCCCAATCTGCATCAGTGTATGCATGAAGAGTAAGATCAGCCTTCTTTGGATACCATAGTCCAAAGTCTTGAGTTCCTTGTAGATATTTGAATATTCTTTTCACAGCCTGAAGATGAGACTCTTTTGAATTAGCTTGGAATCGTCCAACAATCCCAACTGCATGCATGATGTCTGGTCTTGTCCCAGTGAGATAAAGAAGACTTCCTATCATAGATCTATATTCTGGTTGATTCACGGTGGGGGAATCATCATTAGAGCTGAGATTACATCCGGTTATCATTGGTGTACTTACAGGTTTACAATCTTCCATGCCATACTTCTTCAGGATTTGCTTGAGGTATTTAGCTTGTGATAAGAATATGCCATATGTTGCTTGTTGCACTTGCAAGCCAAGAAATAATGTTAGTTCCCCAAGTAATGACATTTCAAATTCTTGCTGCATATCAGAAGAAATTTTTTGACTCATAGACTCTCCATTACTTCCAAAAATGATATCATCAACATATACAACCACAATCAATAATTTGTCATTTTTAGTTTTTGTGTATAAGTTGCTATCAGCAGACCCCTTTGAAAATCCTTGTTGATGAAGATATTTGTCAAGACGATAGTACCATGCCCTTGGAGCTTTTTTGAGACCATATAGAGCCTTTTTAAGTCTACAAACAAGTTTTTCATCATTTCCCAAAATGAATCCTTTTGGTTGTTCTATATAAACTTCTTCTTCTAGATCACCATTGAGAAAAGCAGATTTAACATCCATTTGATAAACTTTGATTTGTTGGAAGCTTGAAAAAGTAAGAAACATTCTTATGGCTTCAAGTCTGGCTACAGGAGCAAAGGTTTCTTCAAAGTCTATACCTTCTTGTTGAGCATACCCTTTGCACACAAGTCTAGATTTATTTCTTATAATATCCCCATTCTCATTTAACTTGTTTTTGAATATTCATTTAGTTCCAATGACATTTTTGTCATGAGGCCTTGGTACTAAATCCCAAGTCTGATTCTTTTCAATTTGGTCAAGCTCTTCAATCATGGCTTGAATCCAACATTCATCTTTACTTTCTTGACTGAAATTGTGAGGTTCAACCGTGGACATAAATGCCAGATTGCTAGAAGATTCCACAAGAGTCCTTCTTGTTTGTACTCCTGATTCCTTTTCTCCCAAAATTTGAGATTTTGGATGATTCTTTTGAACATATCTAGATGGAGCCTTGTTGGAAGCTTGAAAACGCAAGAAGCATTCTTATGGCTTCAAGTCTGGCTACAGGAGCAAAGGTTTCTTCAAAGTCTATACCTTCTTGTTGAGCATACCCTTTCCACACAAGTCTAGCTTTATTTCTTATAACATCCCCATTCTCATTTAACTTGTTTTTGAATATCCATTTAGTTCCAATGACATTTTTGTCATGAGGCCTTGGTACTAACTCCCAAGTGTGATTCTTTTCAATTTGATCAAGCTCTTCATTCATGGCTTGAATCCAACATTCATCTTTGCTAGCTTGACTAACACTGTGAGGTTCAACCATGGACAGAAATGCCAGATTGCTAGAAGATCCCACAAGAGTCCTTCTTGTTTGTACACCTGATTCCTTTTCTCCAAAAATTTGAGATTTTGGATGATTCTTTTGAACATATCTAGATGGAGCCTTTTCAGACAGCTCTTCTTCAGGTTCTTCACTGGGTGTACTATTTGTATCATTACTGTTTGATGTAGAAGGATATGTGTCCTCATCATCTTCATCTGTTGTTTGCTTTTCTTCTTTTGGGGCTGCAGTAGACTCATCAATAACAACATCAATACATTCAACAATCTTTCGAAGTATTTTATTGTAAAATTTATATGCCTTACTCCTAGAGGAGTAACCAAGAAATATTCCCTCATCAACTCTGGGTTCAAACTTGCCAAGTTTTTCATCATTATTTTTGATAAAGAATTTGCTCCCAAAAATTCTAAAATGCTTTATAGTGGGAGGATTACCATACCAGAGTTCATATGGAGTTTTATCACTATTTACACGAACATGTGCTTTGTTGAGAATGTTTGCTGCTATATGTGCTGCTTCTCCCCAAAATGTGTCAGGTGTTCCGGAATCATCAAGCATAGCTCTAGCCATTTGTTGAATTGTTCTGTTCATTCTTTCTGCAACACCATTCTGTTGTGGAGTGCCAGCTACAGAGAACTGTCTTTTTATGCCGTGTTGTTCACAAAATTCAAGAAATTCTTTGGATGTATATTCTCCTCCTCAATCAGATCTAAGACACTTGATTTTTAATTCTAATTCATTCTCCACTAGTGCTTTGAAAATCTGAAATTTCTCAAATGCTTCATCTTTGTGTTTAAGCAGCCCAATCCAACACATTCTAGAGAAATCATTAATGAATAAGATATAGTATTCTTCACCACGGGGTGAATTTTTCCTCATAGGTCCACATATGTCAGTATGAATGAGTTCAAGAGGCTTACTTGATGATCCTTCCTTGGCATTAAATTGTACCCTAGTTTGCTTACCGAATTGGCAAGATTTGCATATGATATTTTCAGGTAGAGTAATATTGGGAAGATCATGAACAGCTTTAAGTCTACTTGATTTGTTGATTTGAGAGAAGCTCAGATGCCCCAACCTTCTATGCCATAGCCAATTTTCTGAAGATTTACTCAAATAAAATTGTTCTTTGGGGTTCTTCAATATATACAGGTTGTTTGGAGTTCTTTTTCCTTTTATAATTTCTTTACCTGTATCAAGATCACGTACCACACATTCTTTTGAACTAAAGACAACTTCAGTTCCTTGATCACACATTTGACTTACACTTAACAAGTTATTCTTTAATCCATCCACATACATGACTTCATTAGCTTTCACCTTATCCTTTAGGAAAATAGACCCTTTACCTTTAATTACCGCAGGAGTATCATTTCCAAATGTAACATTCTTCTCCTTTTCTAGAGCACTATATGCAAGAAGTTTGTCTTTATCACCTGTCATGTGTCTTGAGCATCCACTATCAATGTACCATTGGTTCTCTTCATCTTCTGTAAATAACGCTATGCCACAATTTTCAACCTGTAACTCCTTCTTTTTCCATACTTTGGATCTTGAAGGAACATGTTCTTTTGGCTGAACTTTGCTCCTGCATTCAGATTCTTCATGGCCAAAGTTATTGCAATAAGTGCATTCAAATTCATTTTGAAGAGGAGAAAAGTTGTTATAAGTATTCTTCTTTGCTTCAATATTAGTCCTTTTCTTTCTTGCTTCTCTTGTCATAATAGTTTTATATGCTACACATTGAATAGCTTTATGACCAAAATTGTGACATGAGAAACATTGTCCATTGAAGAAGAAATTTCTTTGATCATAAGATCTTCTATATGAATTTATCTGTTGATTGGTGTTTCTTTGAAAGACATTCCTGTTAGTGTTTCTTGAATTGAAATGATCATGCTTTACCTGTAAAGATTCTTTGTTCCCTTGCTGAGTGGCAGCATGTTGTAAACCAGCTGTAACTGCTTTTAGATAATTTGGTGCTGATGCCTGAGAAGATTATCCAATATATCCAAGACCTGTCTTTATGAGAGGAGAACGTTGTACCTTGATAATCTCATCTAAGGTTTCAGACCCTTTAGCAAATCTAAGATTCAGAGTCTTTACTTTCCCAAGTTCTTTTCTTAGATCTACTACTTCACATTCTAATTTCTCATTGTGTTTCTCTTTATCTTCAAGCTGATTTTTCAGATTTTCTATGATTATTTTTCTCTCTTCTAAGCAAATTTTGAGTTTATTGTTTTCATTAAGAAAATCATTGTCTTCTAGAGCGTCCACAAAAGTATCCTCTTCTTCTCTAGATCCTTTTTCAAATGCCATAAGAAGTCTCAGATCTTGTTCACATTCTTCCTCATTATCAGATAACCCATCACTATCTTCATGAGTATAGTAACTCTTTTTAGAGCTAAAATGATTCTTATTCCTTCTTGCTACTTCCTTCCCCTTTTTATGTGTTTCTTTATAAGGACACTTGGCAGCATAATGACCAACTCTTCCACAATCAAAAAATTTGAAAGGAAGCTTACCTCTGAATCGTCCTGTGCCAAGTTGAAGTTTCTTTACGAAGTTTATCTCATCTTCTTCTGAGATATATCCTAATCCTTCTGTTATTTGTACTTCCTTTCCTCTTGTAGAAGTTCTAAAGACTGCTTCTTTGACTTCAGATGGTCCTCCTCTTATCATTTCATATGCAGTTAGTATGCCATGAAGTTGTACCATAGTAAGGTTTTGAAGATCTTGCTTTTCTTCAAGAGCTGAAACTTTTGACTCAAATTTTGCTGTTAGAGATCTTAAAATTTTCTCAACTAAAGTGGATTTGGTAATTGTTTCTCCCAGATTTCTCATGCGATTTACAATATCATCAAGATGTAGAAAGAAATTTGCAATGCTTTCTTCATTAAGCATTTTAAGATTCTCATATTGGATTCTGAGAGTTTGATTTCATATTGGATTCTGAGAGTTTGAATTTTAGCACTTTTTACCTTTGCATCACCTTCATAGCTTAGAATGATTTTGTCCCATATTGCCTTTGCTGTATTCAGCTGCATGACTTTGACAAATTTTGATTCAGTTAGACTTCCTAATAGAGCATTGACTGCCTTTGCATTTGTTTCATAATTCTTTCTTTCCGTTGGATCTGTTGGTACTGAGGCTGGATATTGATATCCTCCTTCAACAATAGCCCATACATCTGCTCCCAGAGACTGAAGATAGGATCTCATCCTTGTTTTCCAAAAGATTAAGTTGTTTCCGTTGAAGAGTGGAGGCCTGATAGATGCTGTTCCATCTTGATTACTCATCTTGAATAATCTTCCTTCTAGTAGCTAAGCTTTATCAGAAGGACCCCCTCTGATACCAATTGTTAGGAAAAATACTGAGAGGGAGGGGGGGGTGAATCAGTATTTAAGGCTGAACAATTTTTCTTTCCTTTCTCTTAAAAAATATGTTACAGTATTGCATTCAACATGTATGTCCAGATATCTTATTATGTCTTTACTTAGAGAATTGCATCAGATAAGCATTAAGCATGAACGGAAATAACAGAACAAACCATTAACCATGAATAACACATATGGACACTAGGATTTAAGGTGGAAACCCAATTCGGGAGAAAACCACCGCTGCTGTAATCTCACTCTTCAATATTTTATTATAGAGAAAACCTGTTACAATATATGCTGGTGCAGACTCATACCAGCACGCAGGCACCCACCTGCAGAAGGCTACAACCTTCTCTCGTTTACCAGCCTTTCCTGGAAGGGAGCTTCAACCCCCTGAACGTAACACGAGTTTCTACTGGCAGAAAACTTCTACTTCCAAAATGAAGGCTTCAACCCTCAGACTCACCGGATTCATATGTTTTCTTCAGCAGTCATGTGCTAGCTCTTCATTTTTTCTTCGTCCGTCGTTCAAGACCAGAGGTTCATTCAGATTTTTCAGTTAAGAAAAGAGTTCGCCCATCCATACATTCCTTCAAGAGCTTCATTCATTCATCACCCTTATGCAGGCACATGTCAGTCGATCTGATCATCATATTTACAGGTGCACCCTTGATTCAGATATATCAGAGATTTATTCATACAAATATCTCCAAAGGAGATTCATTTTCTTATCAATCCTTTTCACACCCTTTCTTCATAATTCTCATTCCTTTATATAGTTTTCGTCCTTATTAAAAACCATGGGTCAAAACTAATGGTATTCCTGGACGGTATTACCCTTACGTACCTCTATGATTTCTTTTAATTTATTTATCAATTTAAAGAAATTGATAAATAAATATATTTATAAATTTTTAACCCTTCGGACTTTATAGAACATCCAATGCTTTCAAACAAATTAACCTTTGACCCCCAGGGCCCACAATTATAGTCAGAAGACCAATCAAATTCCGCTGCGTATGTCATCATTACGTCACTACGGGGGTTCTTGTGGTACGGAAGAAAATTTTTGGTTGGTGCCCCCTACTTAATCTCCACCGTCGATTTTCGGTCAACGCTTGATTTCCTGTTCAACTACGGGGGTACCCCTTCTGAATTTTTAAATATTTATACTGCCCCCGTAATATTATTTTTAATTAAAAATTCAATGAACTTTTAATCTGGGCTTTATATATAAGTCCAATGCTTTCGAATAGTTTAATATTAATAAAACTTTGACCCCTGGCCCACATATGCGCCCCTCTGTACCAAACTAAACTTCGTGCAGGTCCATTGCCCGATCACTGTTGGATCGCGAGCCTCCAAGATCGACGGATTTCGCTTGGGCAATTTGCACGGGCAATAACACGCGATGGCACGTCGTACTGTGTTAATCTTCGCACACCTTTTTTAACCTTCATGCATCTTCCACAAATAATGACCGTCCGATGACCCCCTTTCAGATCGACAACGCACAAGAAATTTCGCTGGCCGTCCTGGGTCGATTGTTAACGTGCGAAGGACTATCATTATCGTGCGCTTGGCAGTTTTTCAGAGACGTGTGTCAACATCTGAATGGAATTGCTACCAATCCACGAAATACCACGTATCGACGAAAGGTGGTGCGAAATAACCCACGGTTTCGCTCCAACCCGCCGTCACTGTTCCTCTCGGTCACGGTTCCGTCTAAGCACATGGTTCCGTCAAACTTATTGTTTAAACGATTAAAAACCCCGCTTCAGTGTTTTCTTTATATAATCGATTTATTCATGCTCCAGGTTCTATTACACAGACAACGCCGAGACTCGTAGACCTTCCATACCTACACAGAGGCAGAGGCGTATAATTCCACTGTCGATCGAATTGGTTCCTCGAACAACTTACAGAACCAGAGCACCATTAATCCCTCCATTATGCAGATTTACTTCACTGTGCCGTGACCTTAGCAACCTGATATCGTATACAACTTCACGAATCTCCTCCTTCCACAGAAGCGAGATGGTCTGAGCATCACTCTCATGCTTTTCACAATTCAAGCTGTCTATACGAGCATAATCCCAACTGTCAATAACACATGATTTCACCAATGTCCACAGAGACTCAAATATTCTGCTGAATATATAAGTCATGGAGAGTTTAGAACCAATCCCTCATCACCATATACGAATGAATAAGAGTTTCACTCATTCTTCTCAATTTGCCTCTGTCTCTGGACAACTCTGCTTCAATTCCCTGCTTATCTCTGTAAATGCATTCTTCCTTTTTTCTTTGCTGCTGATTGTTGTTTTCTGCAACTTTGTTGTTCTTCTTTGTTGCCCATGCCTTTGCCAATTCCTTTGCCATATCCTTTGCCATCAATAATATTCCAACAGACCAACATGTTTTTTCATTTTTTCTTTGAAAACTATGTTTCTTAGGAAATTTCTATGTAGATTTGGAAATTTAAGAAATTATTACATCATTTTTAATGAAAATCATGCTTGAAATAAAGTTTATTGAGTAATATCCCTATTACTACTCCTTGATTTGCGAGATTCGTGCATGAAATGACTGGTTTTGATGATTGAAACCCTTGTGACCTAATGGAGACACTGAGTTGGATGAATACCATGATGGCATGACTGAAATGAATATGGATACATTGAAATCATGACTCGTCCAACTAAGAGATGATAATAACCAACAGGTTAGATTTTTTGGAAGGAGCAGAAATAGTCCTAGACACCACTAGCTAGTGACCAAATTTTTATTTGAAGACCTACCGAAACCATGAAAATTTGACTCGACACCGTAATAAAAATATTGAAAGAGCCCATTTGATCACTGGTGACAGGAAGAAATGACTGGCACTAACATTGGATCTAACTAGGGATGGAAGCTACTTGGAGGTGTCAAGAACACCGTAGACCAAGTATCTTAACCATTGGACATGGATTCAAAATCAGAAGACTAAACTCGAAAAAGAAAAATGACTGACAAAAATGAACTAACTCATACTAAAACAAAAAATTATTGTGCTTAGAAATCACTAGCCAATCACATAAATTTTATGGCCTTCACTTTGGGCTCCAAATTTTGATGATCAACTCCTTCAAACTTCAGTAGAAAAATTAAACTGATATGTATAATGATAATGAAAATTTTCATAATTCTAGTCAAAACATGTAGTGCTTGAGAAGCCTACCATTGACAGGTATTCCTCTGTAATCTTTCCCAATCATTTCTTCTAATAGGTAAGCATGTTTTCCTTTTGAAGCTGATTGTATGGCCCTTTCCATAAATTCTCGAACTTACCATGATTCCCTTTGTCCTCATTTCTTGCATCCCAATAGAGGACTACATAACAATCGTAAGTTGAAAAGTGTAACCAGGATCGTTCTTCATATTGACTATGTAATTATGTATTTATGTAGAGAAGAAGACAAAGATAATAAAATGTATTTTGTTGTACTTGCTTCATGTGTTTCATGAGCATGATTTTATTATAAGTTAACAGACTTATTCTTGATTTATATTAGGGTTTTGTCTTCTAGGTATAAATATAATTAAGTTTCATATATATGAAGGATCTACTCTAGAGAAAATGCTCCAAGAACTTTCCAAATAAACCATGCAAGAATGGTTTATCTCAGCCCTCAAACAACATTGACAGATAAGCTCAAAATGTCGGCCTTCCAACAACAAGTCAATTCAGCCTACAAGAAAAATAAATGGATGGCTTAAAGACAGTAAAACTACCTCTATATATACACAAGTTCTGTGGTTCATTTGGAGAACAATTTTGGTTAACTCTGAGTTTAAGTGCAGACTTTTAGTTGGAATCTAGCACAAAATTAGGATTGGAGAAGTTGTGTGCATCCTTGTGATATATTAGTGTGATAGGTGTTGTGGTATATTGGAACAAGAGTGCATACTGTTCATCAAAGAAAGTGCAGATAATTCTGAGGTGGTTATAGTGTGACAGGATCTAGATACATGAAAAGCTCAAGGGAAGTGTTTCTATGTTAAAGTGCGGATCTGTTTGAGAAGGGTTTGCAGACTGTCCTGAAGTGAAAGTGTTGATCAAAAGTAATATTGATATTCATCTTCAATTCATGTAAATTTGGTACAATGGTCTGTGCAAAACTTGTAGATAATACGAAGAGAAGGAGCAGTTAGAAAGTGGGAGAAAGTAGGAAGGTAAATCTTAGATTCCTTCGTAACTACAATTTATATATATCTCAAGTAAATGAAGTTTCAAATGTATAAGAAGGAAGTGTTGGTGCATAACAGTGCAATTTGGTGAAGGGAAGAAGGATCAGCATTGGAGGACATCAAAGAAGGTCTTGGATTCATATATAGGTCAAGGGTCTAATTCTTGGTCATGGTACTTGTCATTTGAAAATCTATAAGAAGAATTTCATGTAGGTTTTCCTCTCCAAGAGGGAGAGGATTTTCCCTGGCTCTAGGAGCCTAGTTCTTGTGTCTCGTGTATTTTGATAATTTACTTGATGAAAGATTAAATAAGCCAAATAAGGGAAGACATAAGTAACTCAAGTAACCTGACAAGTAATTATCATGAAGAGAATTGGAATTAATCACTATCCCTCCAAATTCTCAACATGGAATCAGAGCTAAGGTGCTAAAGGAAGGGCTACTTAGCAAAGAGGCACTCAAGGAAACAATAATCAAAGTATTCAAAGGATTCACTCTTCAAGAAAATAATCTTTGCCATAAAATATTTATATTCATGACATTGTTGGAAGACACATCATCTTTTGGAAACATCCTTTGTCATCAAGGATTCAAGATCACCTACATTGGAGAATTTAATCTAAGAAGAAGTTCATGACTTCATCTTCATCATCATCAAGGAATTTTGTGAAGTAGAAAGTCACTTAGTCAAGTAAGTATCTATGACTATATAAAATTTTCAAAATGACTTATTGTATATATAACAACAAATTGGTTGGGTCATCAAACTTTAATGCATGGAAGAAAAGGACAGATCTAAATCTAATTGAAAATGAAGTTATGGGCTTCATAGAAGGAACTACAATTCAACCTATAAATAAATTCTAACATATATCAAATACATGAAGGGATACATAAGAGCCCGAAGGAATCTTATAGAATCCATAAAAGACTCTCTCATTCCCTATGTATCAAATCTAGAATCGTCGAAATAAATATATGATAAATTGGTGGAGCTATTCTCGAAATTTTCTATAAAGGAAATAATACCCTTGAGATGAAAACTATAGAAATTCAGAATGTCAAGAAAGGAAGGAATAATTCAATATTTTATGGATATTTTCGCAATATGAGATCAATTAAAGAAATTGGGAGAAGCAATGTCTAATAGAGAAATACTCACTACGGTACAAAATGCTTTACCGAAATAATGGAGAGGTTTCACTTCAAGCATACATGAGAGAGAAGAAGCCATGCCATTCCAAGTTCTAGGTAAGATAAAAGAATCACGATTGAAAGTAGGATCAAGTGTAGTGAATCAAGCGTTTTCCGCCATGTCCAAGAAGAAAGGAAGATTCGGTAAATTTGGTCATAATAATAAGAGAATAAATATGGCATAACCACGATGCTTTGGATGTAGTGATCTTGGGAATTATTACCAAAATTTTCATAAATTTAGAAAGGAAAAGAGGAAAAGGGAAGAACTCCATGTCACAGATGAAAGGGAAGAACCCCATGCCACAGATGAAAGGGAAGAACCAGATGCAAAGAAATCTAAGAAAGAAGAAAGTGAAAGATCTCTATGAACATCTTTCTCCTCAAAGAGATTTCTGTTGATTATAAAATATAAGGAAGAAATGTATATTCATAGCATCATGGAAAGAACACTTGGTGGTGCATCTCCTAGAAACCTTATCTATAAACAACATTGATGGAAGGAAGTCATCAAGATCAAGAGTCATCATGGAAACTCATGCTGACAATTTTTAATGGATTTCTCTATGAATTCACTGATTATAAAGAAAGAATAATGGTTTCAACAAGAATTCTATGCTACATAATTCTAGGATGTGATGACATATTGATGGAGTAGCTCAAGGGAATGAAGCTCTTAATTGTAGAGAAATTGCTATAGGATGACTCAAAGGAAAAAGGTATGGGATATATATATACTGACACTAGATGTTATGAAGTCATGTCATATGGTTGTAGTAATGGACTTCTATATTTAGAAGTATGACCTAGGGAGGAGGATCTCTCGGTGCACTGATAGATGAAATCAACATAATATATATCCTCATATGGAATATGAGGTGGTTGTATATGAATGAGTAGCTGTAAAATTGTAAGTTCCTGGGAATAAAAATGTGCAGAAAGGAAGAGATCATGAAATGCAACCATGTCAAGAGGTAGTTATCATCCAGAAGCTAAGAAGATGTGACTAGAATATCTCCTCGAAGGATATGTAGAATCTGATAGAGTCTTGTAAAGAAGAAGAACCTTGAAAAAACTTATCATTAAGAGATGTGTCAATCTGAATAAAGGATTCTGATGCCTACATGAATATGTCATGGTGAAATATCATCACTTAGGTAAATTTTGTTTTAAAAGTTTATATGTATATGTTTATCTGCATGAATTTGTGTAGGGCCGCTAACCATGAGAAAGGATGTATAATCCTTGGATATTATTCAAAAGAAAGTAGCATGGCATAAAAGATGGACTAGATAAGAAAGGCATATGAATCACTTTCTGGTAGATGACATGGCTTATGAATGAAAGTGATGGATGATTTGTGCCCTATGGAGATAAAGTTGAAGATTCCTCAAGATCAAAATCCATGACATCGAGGGGAGGAATTCTTCATGAGTAGCTAGGTGTATCACCATTCCTTCTGCAGGTCCCTATTTGAGAGGGATCCTGGTGATCATTTTATTACTTGGAAGAAACTGGGCGATTCCTAAGAATGAGCTTAGGTACATTCCTTCTACAAGAATGAGTACATTCCCTTGTGGAATAGGTCCTCCCTAGCTGAGAGGGAGAGATAGACACATCAATCTGGTCTTCACTTCAAAAGATAGAATGGAGGATTGGGTAGTCATCTGGCATTCGATACTCTTTGAGAATGTGTTAGGGCATTCAAGATAAGAGTTTTCAGGGACTGATATTATTTGAAGGCTAGGTACCCAAGAGAAGAATAGTCCAAGAAGGTCATACTTTGGGAACACTCGGTTGGAGTATGTACCTTGGAGAGAAAATGAATATGGTGTCTATAAGTCATGTGTCTCACCAACATTGTAGCCCATTGTATTGTTGTGATCCAGGTGGATATTGGTGGCCACCCACCTATTCCACTTGGGGCCCCACCATTGCCTCTATTAGTTTTTCAGTTTCGACACAACTTACTATTTTTAGCCATTTTTCGGGTCCTAAACTTTTGGAGACATTTTGAGGCCCTAAACGACATTTTTTAGGAAAACTAGGAGCAACATGGGTCCATGGACTAATGTTTCTCACATTAAAAGTTTTAGTCCTCATATAGATCTTTCTAATGAGGTATAGTGCGCATCAAAAGAAGATCGTATGCTAAAGTTACGTCCCTAGGAAGTTGAAACACCAATTTACCCAAACTAGGCCCATAGTTTTGGCACTTCATCTCCTAGGGTTAGGGTTTTGGATGTTTGGGGTTTTCCATTGTTTCTAAATAATAAATAGGCCCTCGAGCCTCATTGTAACATATTTTATAGGCTTGTACCCACCACATCTCTTCTCAGAGATAAGCTACCAGCGCCCTAGCTAGTTTATTTTCATTCTGTCTGTAAGAAAATTATTTGATATTAATGAAAGGAAGTGTTATTTCCAATGCATCTTTGTATTCATGGTTATATGTGTATTATTTTGTGTTTTTGTATAAATCTAGAGCTGTGGTATCAGAGTGGTCTACTTTTTCTCGATCTTTCTTTGCTTGTCCCCAACGAGGTCAAGGTATAAGGATTTAGGGATCGATCTGGTTGAACCTTTACAAGATCGGCATCACAAACCCCGATGACCGCCCATGGGGGATGAAAGGAAAGATGAGGGAGTAGGAGATCCTCTCAAAATATTGCTTGAGGAGGCCCTCAAAAAACAAAGGAACACGATGATGGATAAATTTGCCCAGATCCTTCAACGACTGTCCATCGGTGGCGCATTTGCATCCAACAACCACTCTTGAGGTGCGACTCCCTTTAAGGTACAAATGAACTTCAACATTCCCAAATTTAAGGGCCAAATAGATGTAGATGTCATAGTTAGATGGTTGAATCTATTAGAAGTATATTTCTCGGTTCATGACTTTTCCGACTGGGAGAAGATTTTTTTGCACTCCTCAAAGCTACTCCCCATGTCAAGGACTGGTGGGAAACCTACTGTGAGAAAAAGGACGAGATAGAACCCTTTATTTTCTCAGTCATACCCACTTGGAATTATTTCTGAGATGTCATCAAGGAACAATGATATCCCATGGGGAGCTATGAGGACAAGTACATACAATGAACCACGTTGCGGCAACAAAGAGATCAAGATGTGCATAAGCTGACAAATCTATTCCATACCCTGCGCACAAAGTTGGGTATCAAATATGTAGAGAAAAATTTGGTGATAAAGTATTGCAGTTGTCTGCATAGATACATTCAAGAGTAAATTGAGTTCCTCGACATCTCCTCGCTTGGTACGACATATCGATATGCTACCAAGATTAAGCAGAAATTCAAACAGAAGAAGGGAGACTTTGGATCTATGAATCAAAAGCAAGGGAAAGGTACCCCAAAACCACAAAAAAAAGGAAAAATCCAAGGCATGGCATCCCAAGACAACCTTCCAAAGCTGCAAGAAAAGAAGAATGTCATGAAGCCAAAGAAGGACACGCGAAAGTGGTGTGAGTTCCATAAGAGCTCCACTCACAACACAAGTGAGAGTCAGGCCAAGAAATCGCTAGTGGTTGAGATGAGGGCTTATGATAGAACCTAACAAGGGGAATGACAATGGGAAACAAATTATTGATGCGGAGCCCAATGCCATTTTTTCCACTACGAAGATCCAGAAGGAGGAACCAGAAGTTCCAGAGGAGGAGGAGGAGCGTCTCTTCCACTCCCAGATGTGGGTAAAGGGTTCCCTTCTACAGTTCATTGTCGAAAATGGGAGCCAAAAGAACCTCATTTTATCAGACGTCGTGAAGAAATTGGGCTTGCTGACCACACCACACCCATAACCATACACCATCGTGTGGCTTCACTAGGGACAGGATCTCTGCGTCAGCCAACAGTGTCGCCTTCCCTAAAACATCAAGCCCTTCACAGATGAGGTATTACGTGACATTAATCCTCTTTGTGATGTATTATTAGGCCAACCATATTTGTGGAAGTGACATGATGTGTATTGAGTCCTAGCCTCACAATGTTATTGTTACTTTGGGAAATAAGTTGTACAAGATACCATAGGTAACATTGCCTACCGCTATATCTTTGGTTACTACAAAAAAATGTAGTAAGCTCATTTCCAAAATGAGGAAATTTGTTTTCCTGATGATCTACCCCCAGGGCAAGAAGATGATTGTGGCCACAACCTCCAGACATGGCTCCTCTGCACAACAACAATAAATGGACAAGGTTGTGGAGGAGCACGGGGACATATTCACCTCACCCATAGGGGTGCCTCTGCACTGTCAAGTCAAGCACCCCATTGATCTGACCCCAGGTGCGCTGCTACCCAATGGACCAATCTATTGACACTCTGTTGTAGAGAACGATGGAATCAAGAGGAGAATTTAGGAGCTACTGCAGAAAGGTCACATTTGGCAAAGTTCATCGCCATGTAGGAGCCCGATCATGTTGGTACAGATGAAAGATGGGACTTGGAGACTGTATTGACTATTGAGCGTTGAACAAGATCACTGTCCGGAATAGGTACCCGATCCCACAGATTGATGACCTTCTGGACAAACTCAAAGGGGTGAAATATTTCAGCAAGATCAACTTGAAATCTAGGTATCACCAGGTACCAATTGGACCCTCCGATGTATGGAAGACTTCCTTCATAGCCAAGGAGAGCCTTTTCGAATGGCTGGTCATGCCTTTCGGGTTCACGAATGCTCCCGCAACCTTCATGAGGTTGATGGATGATATCTTGGGGCCATTCACCAACTCATTTGTAGTGGTGTACCTACATGACATTTTTATATTTAGCTAGACTTGGGAAGAGAACCTCCACCACATCTGACAAGTCTTCCAAACACTATGACAACACAAGTTGTGTGCCAATTTGGAGAAGTGCACTTTTGGCATGACCCAGGTTTAATATCTGGGATACATTATTCATGAAAGGGGGGTGCATGTAGATCCATCCAAGATCCAAGTAATTCAGGATTAGCAAGCCCCAACCACTCTAATAGAGCTTTGCATCTTTCTGGGTCTTGCTAATTTCTACCACAGGTTCGTTTTTGGATTCTCTCATATCACTTGGCCCTTGAGTCAAGTCACTAAGGGAGGAGTGAAATAGAAATTGTTCTGGTCGGAATCTCAACAGGAGGCGTTCGTATAATTGAAACATCACCTCTATTTTTCCCTAGTGCTCAAATTATTGGACTTGCAACAACCATTTGAGATTGAGACAAATGCCTTTGACTATGCTATTGGGGTAGTTCTTATTCAGCAGGGGAATCCAATGGAATATCACAGTGAGACATTGCCTGACATAGTCCGTAAGTATCCCCTTATGACAAAGAAATGTATTCCATTATGCAGGCTTGTAAAAAATGGATGAATTACATTTTGGGGAAGGAAATAGTCATCCACACAGACCACTGACCCCTACAATTCATATAGACATAAGGGAAGTTTCAGAACGATCGCGATCAGAAGTGGTCCACATATCTACAACAATTTCATATGAACATAAGGAAGAATAAGGGTAGCACCAATAATGTTGTAGACTGCCTCAGCCAACCATCGATCGTGGTGCTAACCAACGTTCTCAACCCTTGTGGGCACGGGACTTCTGATTGACCGCTTCTCTACAAGTGTGATCCAGAATTTGGCCACACATACAAGGCACTCTTGGGGGGTATGCAAGTTCCAAATTTTCACCTCCAAGATGCACTATTATGTCACTTGGGAAACCTTTTTGTTCCTTCAAGTGAGCGTGCCAAGATGATATGGGAAGCACACTACAGACGAGTCTCTAGGAATTTTGGGGTCGAGAAAATAGTGGTAGTACTGTACAAGTTTTCTATTGGTCGAACCTTCAGCAGGATGTAGGGAAGTACATCAGATCCCTCACTACTTGCGCCATTGCCAAACCGACCATCAAGAAGCAAGGCCTCTATACTCCACTACCTTCCCCTAGTCAACCTTGGGAATCCATGTCCATGGATTATGTGTCAGGCCTTACTTATAATAAGCATGGAAACGCTTGTGTTTTCATGGTCATCGATAGATTATCGAAGATGGCCATTATCGCGACCTGCAAAAATAATATCACAACAAAAGCCACTGTTGAACTCTTATTTTAACATGTGTGGGTGTACTTTGGGATCCCAAAGTCTATCATCTCAGATTAGGACAACAGGTTCCTCAAGAAATTTTGGTCCAGCCTCTGGTCAATTTTGGACACCAAGCTCACCAAGTCCACAACTTTCCATCCCCAAACTGATGGCCAAGCAGAGGTCATCAACAAGATGATTATACACATTCTGCGCATGTAAAATTCCAAGAATTCATGCACATGGGATGAGAGCCTCCCCTATGTACAACAGAGTTATAGTCAGGCTCTCCACAGCTCAACTAACCACAACCCTTTTAGGTGGGCTTGTGACTCCAACCACTATGTCCCATTAATGTAGCCATGCAATTTGCGGCTACTCAGGCCAATTCGTCTCATGTCCAGTCTGAAGCTGACAAAGCAAACAACTTCATCGAGCACATTCAACACATCTTCCAATAGGTTCGTGACGTATTGGATAGAGCCAATGCTAAGTACAAGCAACGACATGATCAACATCGGGTGTGACAACTCTTCCAGGAGGGCGACAAAGTGTGGCTACATTTGCAGAAGGAGCACCTCACTGGACCCCACCGCAAGCTTCGCCTACTCTGATATGGGTCATACACCATCCACAAGGCTGTAGGTAATAATGCATTCAAGCTCAGTATTCCACCATTCCTTGTTCTGCACCCAGTATTCAATGTGGACCACCTGCGTCCCTACTTGTCACCTCTATTGGACACCTCTAACATTGAAGAACAACTCACACCAACAGAGTTAGACCCAGAATACATGTAACAGGCCACCACATAATATATCATAGACATTCAAATCAAGAACACTCGCCTATAGAAGATCCAACTGTATCGGGTTGTCAAACCTGGCCAACTCCTGCACCAAGGCAAGTGGTTCACCAGGGACCAAGTTCAGCAGAAGTTTCCTAATATCATGGAGGAACTCAATGCAATGGGTACCATTGCTTCCTAAGGTGGGGGGAATGATCTTGGTAAATATTTTTGGCCACCCACCTATTCCACTTTGGCCCCCACGATTTTCTCTTTCAGTTTTTCATTTTCGGCACAAATTACTATTTTTAGCAGTTTTTCAGGTCCTAAACTTCTGGAGTCGTTTTGAGGCCCTAAACGATGTTTTTTGGAGAAACCGAGAGTAACATGGATGCATCAATTAATGTTTCCTACATCAAAATTTGTAGTCCTTGGATATATCTTTATAACAAGATATGGTGCACATCAAACGAAGATCGTATGCCAAAGTTACGTCCTCGGGAAGTTGAAACACCAATTTACCGAAACGGGGCCCATAGTTTTGGCACTTCATCTCCTAGGGTTAGGGTTTTGGATGTTTAGGGTTTTCAATTATTTCTAAATAATAAATATGCCCTTGAGCCTCATTGTAACACGGTTCAGAGGCATGTAGCCTCCACATCTCTTCTCAGAGATAAGCTACTAATGCCCTAGCTAGTTTATTTTCATTATGTCTGTAAGAAAATTTTAGTTCTTTGATATTAATGAAATGAAGTATTATTTCCACTGCATATTTTTATTTATGGTTATATGTGTATTATGTTGTGTTCCTGCATAAATCTGGATCACTTTGAGAGATGGGGTTGTTAGTTAAGACCTTACACTAGGACAATGATGGTTGATATGAGGCTATACAAATGTGATTACCAATATGATTCTTCTTATGAGATTATTCAGTTTGAAAGTTACCATGTACCTGTATGAATACTTCCCTAGTTAGGAGGGAGTGTTGAAAAGTGTAACTAGGATCGTTCTTCATATTGACTATGTAATTATGTATTTATGTAAAGAAGAAGACAAAGATAATAAAATGTATTTTATTGTACTTGATTCATGGGTTTCATGAGTAAGATGTTATTATAGGTTAATAGAATTATTCTTGATTTATATTAGAATTTCTTATTCTAGGTATAAATACAATTAAGTATTATATATATGAAGGATCTAGTCTAGAGAAAATGCTTCAAGACCTTGCCAAAGAAACTGTGCAAGAATGGCTTATGTCAGCCCTCAAACAACACTGAAATATAAGCTCAAAAATTCGGCCTTCCAATAGCAATTTAAGTTGGCCTACAAGCAAAATGAATGGTCGGCATAAAGACAGTGAAACTGCATCTATATATACACAAGTTCTGTGGGTCATTTGGAGACAACAATTTCAGTTAACTCTACGTTTGGACGGAATCTAGCACAAAATTAAGATTGGAGAAGTTGCATACATCCTTGTGAGTGCAGACTGTTCATCAAAGGAAGTGTGGATAATCCTGAAGTGGTTACAACGTCACAGGGTCTGGATATATGCAAAGTTCAAGGGTAGTGTTTCTGTGTTAAAGTGCGGATATGTTTGAGAAGGGTTTGCAGATTGTCCTGAAGTGAAAGTGTTGATCAAAATCAATATTCATATTCATATTCAGTTCATGTAAATTTGGGACAATGGTCTGTTCAAAACTTGTAGATAATATGAAGAGAAGGAGCAGTCAGAAAGTGGGAGAAAGTAGGAAGGTAAATCTGAGATTTACCTTCATAACTACAACTTATATATATCTCAAGTAAATGAAGTTTCAACTGTATACGAAGGAAGTGTTGGTCGAAAATAGTGGAAGTTGGTGAAGGGAAGAAGGATCATCATTGAAGGACATCAAATAAGGTCTTGGATGCATATATAGGTCAAGGGTCTAATTCTTGGTAATGGTACATGTCATTTGAAAATCTATAAGAAGAATTTCTCGTGGGTTTTCCTGTCCAAGAGGGAGAGGTTTTTCCCTGGATCAAGGAGCCTAATTCTTGTGTCTCGTGTATTTTGATAATTGACTTGATGAAAGATTAAATAAGCTAAATAAGTGAATACATAAGTAACTCAAGTAGCCTCACTAGTAATTATCAACAATATAATTTGAATTAATCACCCGCCCTCCAAATTCTCATCATCTTGAATTCGTCTGCCTTTGTCTTGTGATCATACACTTTCTTGATTCTTTCCTAAAGCTTGGAAGTGTTTTGAAACACCTCCTCCTTGGTTTTTTCTAAATGTATCATTTGATTTATCCGCTAGTGAACATCATTCGGCTCATTGCAAATTTCCTACAACATCTTCATGTCCGGGACAATAAGAGAGGTAGGAAATAATGTATTAATACCATAGACTAACTCAAAAGGTGATATACCTATAGACTTATTACTTCTTACTCTTTTTGTACATAAGGCATTGATGAGCTTCTTATGCTAATTTTTCTTGTTTAATTTGAGCATCTGCTTAATAATATTGACCAAAGATTTATTTGAAGACTCAGCCAAACCATTAACTTGTTGGTAGTATGTCATCAAATGTCCCAAAATGATATTGTACTTCTCACAAAAATCCACCATATTTTTGGATTTGAATGCAACTGTGTTATCCGTGATGATATTTTGCTGACAACCAAATCTGGACAAGATATTAGATTCCAAAAATTTGAGTAATAACTAAATCAATTTCTTACCTAGTTTGGATTTCTTCAATATAATTCGTAAAATAATATGTATCCATTAGAATCCACTTGTGTTGAGAAGATGATGAAGGATTTATTTCACCAATGAAATCAAGACCCCATTGTTGGAATGGTACCTGAACTAATATGGGTTGCAAAGGAAGTGGAAGCAGCTTCTTCTTTCCTTGGAAAACTTGACAATCATGATAACTCATCACGGTCTTGTACACATTAGCAAAAGAGTGGGCCAATAGAAACCAACCCTTAAGATTTTGTTTGTTGTGGTCTTCCAATATAAATGGCTGCCACAGTCACCCTTGTGGAAATCTCTCATCACTTCCTTCACTTCACTTTCGATGAGACAATTCAGCAAGACACCTCCCAGGCCTTTCCAATATAACACATTCTCTAAAATAAAATACTTCGAAGATTTTAATTTCAATGATGTAACTCTTCTTTTAGACACACCCGTCAGAGATACCTGTGTCATCGATTCACCAGATTCTTCATCAGAAAGTGAAGAAATCATATTTATATCCACGCATGTAGATTTGATTCGACCATCATATTTTCCAAAATCTACCACTTGATAAGATTTGTTGGCTTCATCTCCAAATCATACTCAAGAATGGTTGCAATCCATTTTTTTCACCTCCCTTCTCGATCTGTTTGCATCATCACATCCTTTACTACTACATTTGGAACATAGGCTACGATATGAGTATGTAAAATGTATACCTAGAATTCCTTCAGCGCTTTCACCAAGGCTAAGGCTTGCTTCTCAATTATGTTATATATTAGTGCTGCATCTCTTATGGTCTGTCTAAAATATGCAATCGGATGCTCCGCCTTGGAATATTTATTTTGCATTAGTACGACATCGAACAAGTTCTTGAAGGCGAATGAAAATATTATGAAATATAAAGTATAATAAGGATTGATCAGTGTGGGAGCACATGTTAAAGAAAATTTCACTGAATTAAATGACTTCATATCATGTTATGAGCATCTTACTCACTTTCCTTCTTTAGCATGCCACTCATATCTCTTAGGTGCTTAGCGAGATTGGGAATGAATCTCCTCAAAAATCTTATCTTTCCATTGAAAGATTGAATCTCATTTTTTCTCAGTGGAAAATATAATTTTTGAATTGCTTCGACCCTGGAGGGATCAATGCGAATAAAATCCTTTGAAATGATATGCCCAATTAATTTACCATCCTTATGGAAAATAAACTTTTCTTCGGATTCAGCGAGATGCAAAATTTTCTGTATTTCTGAAATACTATCTTCAAATGGTGCAAGTGCTCATCATATGACTGTGAAAATATTGTGAAATCATCAATATAAAATACAAGGAACACATCCTTGTCATTTGAGAAGGCAATGTCCATAGCCCACTGAAAAGTAGCCCCTGCATTCTTGAGCCCAAATGGAATCTTGGTGTACATGAAGGTACCCCATGGCATGGTGAATGCTTTATTCTCTTAGTAATATTAATGCACCAATATCTTATTGTATCTCGAATATCTGTCAAGAAGTGACATCCTTGAACCTCCACCAACCCTCCGCAATATGTGATCCCTCTTTGGCAAAGGATAAATGTATTTTAATGATACCTTATTAAGATTTCTGAAATCAATGCAAAGAATAATCTCTCTCGTCTTCTTTCGAACCGGCACAATATTATACATCCAATCTGAAAATTGAATAGGAACTATACAAGCCTTGTAAATTCAGGATACCTCTTTTTCAATCAATGGTAGCAAATTGGGATTGATTCTACTCAACTTCTAGTGGAAAGGCTTTTGATATGGCTTGATTTGGATGGTGTGCTGGATGATATCTTTGTTGTACACCTTAATATCTGAATATTCCCAAGAAAACACATCAGAAAATAATTTTAATAGAGCTTTGTATTTACATTTCAACTCAGGGGACAAGGATATTGATATCTTGACCATCTTGGGTTTCTCTGTTGTACCATTGTTCACATCTTCAACACATGTTTATGTGAGGACGATTGTGGGATTTTTTTCCACATCATCATGATCAAAAAACTCTTCCAAAGGAACTAAACCTCATGGAATGTTGTTGTCCTTCAAATGTTGAACTTCAACTTCAACAGCCTCAACTACTTGATCATCTTCATTGTACACTTCATACATGTGGGAGTTAGCAAACTCCTCTTCATTCTCCAAGAATTTATTAATATGTTTTTCATCCCGAAATACTTGCCAATATCTTAGATTGTTAGGGTTAGTCATGTGATGCTTCACATGAATTTCAAAATTATTAGTGGAACTAATTGGAATATTAAAATTACTAGCCGATGTGGTAAGTGAATCAAACATGAAATTTTGAATTCTTTTAATCAAAGACAAATTATATACTGGAAATTTTTTTAAAACATCAAGAACAACATTACGATAAGCTCTCACCTAGGATGTTTGGCTTGGTACTCCCCTTTTACCTGCTTTATTACCAACTCGCGGTTTCCATATAATGTGATTCTTTTTGCACCTAACATTTTCAGAATTCAGAGACTGGTGATTAAGGCATCATACTCTGCTTCATTGTTAGAGAGATCAAAGGCTAGCTTGTAGGAACATAATCTTACATTCCTTGGAACTTTTTTCTGACTGATGTATAGGGCTACAGGTCCAGATTCTGATTCCAACTCCATCTTTCCCCAATGAACCATAAAAATCCATGGTCCAAAGACCTTCCTCATGATCGAAAAAATGAAATTATGTGGGTTGAAATTCTTCTTCTTTTCGATCGACTGTCTCTAATTCAACTGATTCAACTGATCCTTGCTGTGATTTTTCTATCTTTTTCTCTGAAATGCTTTGCTACAAGTTCTCTAAATTCTGATTTCCATTTTCTTCTTTCAAGATTGCTTGTACATTATTTGTTTATTCTAAAAAATTTTCTCCTTCTACAGGCTGAGTATCTAAATCATCAATACCGCTATCATTATACAGTATAAATGATTCTAAATCAGTATGTACAGAGTGAATCGAGTGATTCTTAGGCTGAAACTTACTAGTGATCATGTACTTCATTTTCACCTCTTGGTATAGCTTCCTAAGCTGGCCAATTATCATAATTGTTGCATATGAAAAATCAAGCTGTAAAGTACCTCTAAATTTGGCTCCCTAAGACTTTGAAAGAAACATTCCATACATTGGAGGTATTTCAATAGCTACAACATCCATCAACACATTTTTAGCAGGGATTTTATCCAAGGAAAAAACTAAGTCTTTAATAAGAGTGAGGCAATAGACTCTACTGAAATAAAAGGAATATAGGTCATGATATGGTTGGGTTATGTCCAGCCGTAACTTATCCATAACTTTTGGCATTAAATTATGTGAATTCGTGGAATGCAACATGGAATTATAGAGAATGTAATCATGGACTCTCAAACTAAGATAAAAAGGAAGGGCTTCACTATCTTCAAGGTTCCCATCTATGGATGAACCAAAAAGGAATTCAGGATGGTCATCACTGGCATTCACCATGTGCGACATGTGGTATAATTTCAACATGTTAGCAATCCGGGATTTATATCTATCATTTTTAACAAGTTCAATAAGATGAATAAACACCTTTAACTTAGAATTTCCACTCTTTAAGCTAAACAAAACGGATTTTTTTTCTACCTCTTTCATGAGGTTATCCCTCTTTTTAGGTTGTTCTTTTGTTGAAATTTCCTTCCTTTTCACTTCTTTATATTTTATCGATGTACTTGTATATGCTTTACTATTCTTGCTCTCACTTATGGCAGTAGGCTCCTTCTCTTTGTTTTGACTAGCTTGAGGAGTTTGTTTGGGCTGAGTATCTTTTTGCTGAGATGTTCTCTTTTGAGTTGGAGTGACAGGAAAATCTTAGTTCCTCAACGTGTATTATCTCTATTGTGAGCTGAGAGCATTTAGATACCCCCTTTGATAGTCATCGGATTAGACTGCCAACCCATCATTATTTTCAAGGAAAATTTCATGATTATCTGGCACATAAGTTTCTTCGACATATTCATCATCCTATGTAAGATAAATAGGTCCTTGATATTTTGAAAAGAAAATATTTTCTTCAACAATATCATCATCGTCAACTGGTTCTTGAGCATAATTTTGTTGTAATGGAGTCTCGATTTGTTGTTGAGCTTGCTGATATGGAGCTCTTTGTTCTCTCTGCTTTATTTGAAACTATGGGTGTTGTTGCTATCTTCAAAAGTTAGGATTTTGGGGTGGATAATCTTGCTTCCTTTCCGAAATTGACATTATATCTACCATATTCTCTACGGTTCTTATCAAACTGTCCAACTTTTCTTTAGATTAACTTGATGACTCTTCCATTATTGTGACTCTCTTCTCCACTTTACTCTTTGACTTATTAATAAGAATATTAGCTTCAACATTGACTGCATTTTTCTGCATCTCCTCTAATGAAGTAGGGTTCCTTTCCCTGAGATGATATGCCATATCCAAGTCAAAGGCATATGGATAGTGCAACAAGTCCAAATACAGTGGAGGTTTGATATTATTAGGAATGGATTTATATACTTTGTTGAAGCAAGTGGTATAGTATTCAACCAACTCATTTAGCTATCTCTTCGTTGAATTATACTCGGCCAAAATCTAGAGTGGATTTTTCTTTTCCTCCCACTTGGCAAGGAAAAGATCCATCGACTACTATGAATTATACACTGAACCAACTAAGAAAGATTTAAACCATTTCTTTACCTCCCCTGAGAAACTCTGAGCGAGGATTCTCATCTTGGAATAATCATTTTCTACTTCTTCTAAATCAATAAAATTAGTAATCTTATCAACGTGTTGCCTTTCTAACATATTAGTGGTTCCATCAAAGAGAGGAAGTCTTTGTCCATAATTTTGCGGTAAGTCAGTAAGTTGGCCTGGCAGAACCAATGGAGAAAATATAGCCATGGTTTTTCTAAGAGGAAATTTTTTAGGTACAATAGGAAGTGTTGGTACTGAAGGTGTTTGTGTAGGAAAGGAAATAGATGGAGTAGAAGAAACGGTATGTGTAACTGAGGT
The DNA here is from genome assembly GCA_034641835.2 of Pinus albicaulis. Classification (NCBI taxonomy): domain Eukaryota; kingdom Viridiplantae; phylum Streptophyta; class Pinopsida; order Pinales; family Pinaceae; genus Pinus; species Pinus albicaulis. The sequence goes on from JAXQQM020067022.1 coordinate 69,267, forward strand.
TGAAAGAGGATCAATGGACAAGAGCTCTTGATAATGCTGGATGAAGGCCTTCTTATAGGTATATTGGAGATGGTTCGATAATTGTTGAATTTTTTCTAACTGACTCCACACCTTCCTATCAAAATCTGACTCTGAATTGGACTCTACAGACAATATACTATTTTCAAGCTTTAGAGAATAAAATACTACTTCAGATAATGATGTGACTTCAGAAAACGTCAAGACATCAAACATAATTTCATACAAGGATGTTCTTGATTTTGATCTAAGAAAATATAATTCAAATTTAAGATCGAAAAGAATATCTTCTAGGGAAAACACCTCAGTGGGAAAATATGTAGACCTTACCAAATTAGATGAAATCGATTGAATCTTGGAATTCTAAGGTATTTTCTTTATAATAAGTTTCTTTAGATCTTTAATGGGAGAAGTTGGATCAGGATTCGATCGTGTATATCTTTTCAGAGCCAATGCATTCTTGCTTCTGCACTTTGGCTCTCTGCAACTTGAATCATCCTTCGCGATATCTAAAGCCTATCACCCAAAGACCTAGAATTCGATGAAGAAATATGGTACACCCAGGGAATATCTATTACTTCATTCCCTGGAAATCGTGCTAGAAATTTTAACCTCCATAATGTCCCAAGGTTGATGCATGGATGCCGGTAGAGATAACCTCAAACCAAGATTTTAGTTTGGTAGCCAGCCCTACAAAACTAGAGAGGGATCTCTCTATGAGATCACAATCAAAGGATTTGATTGGATGAGGAGTAGATTTTAGGCTAGTTAGGTCAACTCTAGGGTTTTGAAAGTTAGATGGTTTTAATGTTCGATTAGGTAAGAAAACCAGGTAGCTAGGTCAAATGTATGAAAGGGTTACAACTGTAAATATATAAAGGAGCAAGGTAGCAATGCTTTAGTGACAGATTAGGGTTTTATCGATATAGTGTAGGGTTTTAAAGAGTGGAGAGGATATTAATGAGCATGCATCATGAATTCATCAAAATTGAAGAAAACAAGCATGAAATTATTTTCCCAAACAAAACAAAGCCACGAAATAATTCTTCTTATCAAAATTTTAGGAAGATCACCGAGGAAAGCAAGGCATGGAAATAGAATATATATATATATATATATATATATATATATATATATATATATATATATATATATATATATATATATATATATATATATTTCACAAAAGGATATAATAGAGAAAATACAACATCAAAAACTCACTACACATGAATTCCTAGATAATAGCTGCAATTGTTCCTCTTAATTTCTCAATAAAACTTGAAGCACAAGCTACAATGGTCTCAAACTTCTGATGGCCAACCAGTCAAATGACCAATAAAAGCATACATATAGACAAAATATCATCTCCCTGCTCTTAGGGGTCGAATCCATCAGTCAAGGAACTAATCACATTATCCTCTCACGTAAAACCTAAAGACTAGGGAGGTGAAAAAAGACTCTCCCTAAGATATAAAAATTGATTATTTTGACCATTTATGACCTTTACAAGCATGTATCTACCTCATAATTATCTCTAAATACCTTAATTACATCTCAAAACATAATTAAATCCTCAATATTGGAAAATTACATGAGAAAAGGAGAAACTATACTAAGTCAACTTCAAAAAATGACCTTCAGGAGAAAACGTTGCGTGTGAGGAGAAAACATAGCGTGTGAGGGATAACTAAATTTTGGAAGGCTTCCCAGTGTCCAAATGTTGATCTGAAAATTTTTGTAGATAGATATTATAGTTGGCTATATGATGTAGTATTCTAGAACTTAAATTAACTAATTTTAGCCCCTCAAAAGTTAATTTTCCCACAGACACTCTGAAAAGGTAACGCAATCTTCAAAAAGGAGGCAGAAAGGTCATTTTTGAGTGGTTTTTTTTACTTTTTGACCTACCAGAAGAGGATGAAATGGAGCTATGGTTTGCTATGATTGATGTAGAGGTCAAAATATATCCAATGGTGTATACCTCATGTCGTTTGGAGGAATATAAGAAAAACATAGTGTGGGCCACACTACCATTTTGATAGAGTGACTATTTCACAAAATTGCCAAAATGCACTAAAATCAACTTTTCACCAAAATTTCTTAAAATTTTATCAAAATTGGTCTAGGCATGCTCCATGAAGACCTGATAAGTAATTTCAAGCAATGATAGAAGCATCAGCAAGAAGATCCAACTTTCCCTTCTCCTTTTACTTGGTTAGGGTTTCTTCTACTTTTTCTTTCAACTATTTGACCTTGACCTTATAGAATTGAATCCTGGTATAGTAATAAGCAGCCATGTGTCTCTACAATTTGTTGTCTCTTTTAGTCCTCCTCATGAGATTTTCCAAATTTCCATTGACTTTATCTATCCAATATTCTTTGTCTTGCTCTATATCTGCTAGTATAAGCTCATACACTGTCATATGTGCCTTAGCTGGAAATGTGTCTCTTTGTTGCTGAAGTGCTCTCTTTAGGTCTCTAGTTCTTGGCCTCTTCCTTTTAACATTTTCTTAATGCTCATTTGGATCATTAACCTGACCTATTTATTTTCCTTTTACTTCCTCTTTACTAGCATCCACCTTATCTCTATTCAAAATCAACTCATTTACCTTCACTAGAAAATTTGGCCCAATTTCCGACGGTCACTTCGTCGCTATTCCGACACATAGTCGTCGCAAGAGTGACAGTTTGAGGCCGGACAAAATGTGGTTAGCCATTACGTCGCAATTTCGATGCTTTTCCAAAGTGTCGCAATACTGACACTTTTTCCGACGTTTCCAAACAACCGTCGCTCTTCTGACGTTTTCAAAACCATCGCTCTTCTGACGTTTGTAAACTATCGCAATTCCGACGATATGTGGTCCGACGTTTTGAACGTCGCTCTTTCGACGTTTGTAAACTGTCGCTCTTCCGACGTTCGTAAAATTTCGCAATAGCGACTCTATGGCTAACCACGCTTTTAAAGAGTCACAAAACCGACGCTTTGAAGGTGTCGCTCTACTGACACTTTGTAGGTGTCGCTCTACTGACGGTTTGAAAGTGTCACTCTTCCGACGCTTTGAATAGTATATGTTTTCCTACACTAACGCTTTGAGTGTGTCCCTCTACTGACGCTTTGTAGGTGTAGCTCTACCGATGTTTTGAAGGTGTCTCTCTTCCGACGCTTTGATAAAAAAAAAAAAAAAAAAATTAAACAG